>ML685822.1:163539-182357 GCA_007922175.1 Pelusios castaneus
CTCTCAGGTATTTACACAGATTCATACAAGTTAAAGTATAGATATAACACCAAATTCCTAACTAAACTAACTTCTAATTGAAATAGAATGCCTAGACATAAACTATATAATCATTCCCAGTAAATTTCTACCTTTCTATTGATACCAAACATGACATAGCTCCCATGGATTATAGCATTTAGGATATATGGATAGAAAATAATATAATAAATGCTTCCCTAAATCCAGACAGTGTCACACAGGGCTCTGCCCTGCCCTTTGGGGGGGCATGCCAGGCTCCCCCTGTGCCCCCCCGGCAGGGAGGGCATTGGTGTAGTCCTGGGGTAGCCCTAAGTCGACTTAGGGCTACCCCAGGGCTACACTGGCTTAATTCGGCTTTAAAAAGTCGAATTAAGCCTTAGGTTGAGTAGAAAGGTGGTTTAATAAAGTCGACTTAATTTTCATTAAGTCGACTTTATTTTCCTTAAGTCGACTTAAGCAAGCTGCTTAAGTCGACTTAAGCAAAGTGTAGTGTAGACGCAGGGCAACTCGAGAATGTACCACGATCCCATCTGCTTTACCAACTGCTGAATGGACAACTCAACCCCATTAGTTCTTTTAATCCTCTCTCATTAATTTAATCCCATCGGCCCCTCCAGCTGTTTTGGAGGACTTTGTTCTCGCAAAGGTTTGAGCAACAATTGGCCAGAATCCTGGCTCCCATCTGGCTGGATCCAGCAGGCAAAGGAACGTTTGACACTCACGGAACAGAAAAAGCAAAATCAGAAGTTACAGGGAAAACTGAAAGGACAAAAGCCTTTCAAATGGCGAGTCACATTGCGGATTGAGTGGGGCTCTTCTCAGGCAACTGTGGCTGCTGCTCTCGTGGCATCTGACCATCAGAGCAGCAGGAAACCTTGTGCAGCATGCCCACAGTTAACATAAGGATGGTGTGGATGGGGAGTCACCCTTAAGTCGACTTAACAAAGTGGACTAAGTTGACTTAACTTTAGGTCGACTTAGTGCATTGTGTTAAGTCGACTTAATAAGTCTTTAAAAGTGCCACCGGACTCTGTTGTTTTAATAAGGTCGACTTTAAGTTGAATTGAAGTCGACCTTATTCAGTTGACTTAACAAAGTCGACGTAACTTTTTCTAGTGTAGATGTATCCCAGTGACTTGCCTGCCCTGCAGCTCCCTTCTGGGCATTGATTGGCTGTTCTGTTCAGTCTCTCCCTGATTGGCAAGTTCCCTAGGCTGCTTTTAATCCCTTCCCCGCCACTGTGCAGCAGATGCCTCATTACAGGCACCCATCAAAACCCACTTAAGCCCTGATGTAAGTGGTGCTGGCATGACCCCTGAGGAGTGTGTGTTGCACGTTCCCCCGTGCCTAAGTCACAGAGGGAGAGCTGTTACAGCCCATCCAAGAGGTGTCCCTAAACCTCCAAGAGCCAAAGCTGGGACTGGAGGACAGGGGATGGATCACTCAATAATTTCCCTGTTCTCTTTCCCGTTAAGTCCGTGCGTCTGGGAGACACCCAGAGTGGGAGGTTGCATCTCTGACCATCCTGACTAACAGCCACTGATGGAGATATCCCCCACAAACTTATCTATCTCTTTTTAGAGCCCAGCTATGCTTCTGGCCTTCACAACATCCTCTGGCAATGAGTTCCACAGGTTGACTGTGCATTGTGTGAAGTGTTTCCTTCCATTTGTTTTAAACCTGCTGCCTACTAATTTCTATGGGTGACTCCTGGGTTGTGTTATGTGAAGGGATAAATAACACTTCCCTATTCATTGCCACTACACCATTTGTGATTTTCTAGATCTCTGTCATATCACCCTCCACTTAGTATTTTCTTTTCTAAGACAAACAGTCCCATCTTTTTAATCTCTCCTCATATGGAAGCTGTTCCATACCCTTAATCATTTTTGCTGCCCTTCTCTGTACACTTTCCAATTCTAATATATCGTTTTTGGGACGGGGTGACCAGATCTGTACACAATGTTCAAGGTGTGGGTGTGACATCGATTAATAGGATGGCACTATGATATTTTCTGTTGTCTTATCTATCAGATCAGAGGTGGTGTAGGTCCCTTACTGAATGGGGCAGGCATCCTCGTGGAGGATGATGCGGAAAAGGCTGAAGTACTCAATGCTTTTTTTACTTCAGTCTTCACAGGGAGGGCCAGCTCCCAGGCTACTACACGGGGTAACATGGACTGGAGAGAAGAGTGGCCCTCGGTGATGGAAAATCAAGTTAGGGAACACTTAATGAAATTGGATGTGCACAAGTCCATGGGGCCAGATGAACTGCATCCGAGGGTGCTGAGGGAGTTGGGGGAAGTAATTGCAGAGCCGCTGGCCATTATCTTTGAGAACTCGTGGTGAACGGGGGAGGTCCCGGAGGATTGGAAAAAGGCAAATATAGTACCTATCTTTAAGAAAGGGAAAAAGGAGGATCCAGGGAACTACAGACCGGTCAGCCTCACCTCAATCCCTGGGAAAATCATGGAGCAGGTCCTCAAGGAATCCATCCTGAAACACTTGGAGGAAAATAGAGTGATCAGGAACAGTCAACATGGATTCACCAAGGGCAAATCGTGCCTGACCAACCTGATTTCCTTCTATGATGAGATGACTGGATTTGTGGATGCGGGAAGAGCCGTTGACATGGTATACCTTGACTTTAGCAAGGCTTTTGAGACGGTTTCCCACAGCATTCTCGTTGGCAAGTTAAGGAAGTATGGGTTGGAGAAGTGGACCGTAAGGTGGATCGAAAACTGGTTAGATCAACGGGCTCAGCGGGTAGGAATCAATGGCTCGATGTCTGGTTGGCAACCGGTAATGAGTGGAGTGCCCCAGGGGTCGGTCCTGGGGCCGGTTCTATTCAACATCTTCATTAATGATCTTGATGATGGAATAGACTGCGTGCTTAGTAAGTTTGCGGATGACACCAAGTTGGGGGGGAATGGTAGATACTCTGGAGGGCAGGGACAGGATCCAGGGAGACTTGGACAAATTGGAACACTGGGCCGAAAGAAACCTCATGAGGTTCAACAAAGACAAGTGCAAAGTCCTGCACTTAGGACGGAAAAATCCCATGCACTGCTACAGGCTGGGGACCGATCGGCTAAGTAGCAGCGCTGTAGAAAAGGACCTGGGGATTATGGTGGACGGGAAGATGAATATGACCCAACAGTGTGCCCTTGTTGCCAAAAAGGCCAATGGCATATTAGGCTGCATCAGTAGGAGTATTGCCAGCAGATCGAGGGATGTGATAATTCCCCTCTATTCGACACTGGTCAGGCCGCATCTGGAATACTGTGTCCAGTTTTGGGCTCCCCACTACAGAAAGGATGTGGACAAGTTAGAAAGAGTCCAGCGGAGGGCAACAAAAATGATTAGGGGGCTGGGGCACATGACCTATGAGGAGAGACTGAAGGAACTAGGCTTATTTAGTCTACAGAAGAGAAGACTGAGGGGAGATTTGATAGCAACCTTCAACTACTTGAAGGGTTGCTCCAAAGAGGAGGGAGCTAGGCTGTTCTCGATGGTAACAGAGGACAGAACAAGGAGCAATGGTTTCAAATTACAGCTGGGGAGGTCAAGGTTGGATATTAGGAAAAACTTTCTCACTAGGAGGGTGGTGAAGCATTGGAATGGGCTATCTAGGGAGGTGGTAGAATCTCCATCTTTGGAGATTTTTAAGGCCGGGTTATACAAAACCCTGGCTGGGATGATTTAGGGGGAGTGGTCCTGCTTTTTAGCAGGGGGTTGGACTAGATGACCTCGTGAGGTCCCTTCCAACCCTATTATTCTATGCTTCTATGATTCTATCCCTTTCCTAAGGATTCCAGACATCCTGTTAGCTTTTTTGACAGCCACTGCAGATTGAGGAGATGTTTTCAGAGAACTTCTAAACTCTCTTTCTGGGGTGGTAACAGCTAATTTAGACCGTATCATTTTGTGTGTATAGCTGGGATTATTTTCCGCACTGTGCACTATTTTGTAATGATCAACATTCAATTTTCACTTTTCCAACCCTGTGATTGGTATGGCTTCTACTCCCTGACTGGATAATCATATTTTATCATTTCCAGCATGAGTCAGCATTCGCACAAACACAGTTTCGTGAGTATCATAGGGCATGCCTGCTCTGTATTGCTTCCTTCTGGCTGAGTATGGTGCAGCAGGCTCTCCCTGCCTCAGTTTCCTCTTCCCTAGGGCTTTCTGACTTTCCCAGGATTCATATGGCCCAGCCCTCCAGCTGAGTCACTGAGTTTAATCCCTTTTGTGGGGTAACAAATCTAAACAAAAGTCCTACATAAATACAAGTTTCTGTTGACCTGCAGGGCTTCTTTTTAGCTTAACCTCTGGGCCCTACATCCAACCCTTTCTGTATTACTGTCCAGTCTGTCTCTGGCCCTGGCACAGACCCTTGACCCTCAACATCCTTGCCTGGAGCACCCTTGAAATCTCCTGCTCTCCCTTGTTCAGGGCCTTGCACAGACGGTGACCTGCCTCCAGCTGGAGTTCTCAGCCCTTTGGAATGAAATCATCCAGCGAACTGGGTCCAGCTGGCGGGGAGGGTTTAGCTAATCCAGCACAGATGTGGCTGAGCCTAACTGTCCTTTAAAGAACTAGCCAGGGTCAACATGCACACTTGAGTATTTGTAAGTGTAGACATAATGAGGGTGTAACCAGTTGCCTAAAAGCAACAGCGTCCTGTTAGCTGGCTCTAAAAATCTCTCCAGTTTCTTTTGGCGTCAGACAAGCCTGGCCGAAGGAGGTGAAGGAGACAGCAAAGCTGTTAGCCACGCGAGGCTGCACCAATGTGAGATAATTAACACAAATCATTGTTTAGTTTGGGGCATCCCCGTTAGGGGAAACCAAGCTCAGCAGTGGGTAGGGTTAAATCATGCCATGGCCCTATATGGTATCAGAAAGGGGAAGGGAGTGATATTCCTCACAATCCCCAGTGCAAATGTCTCCAGACCCCAGATCTGAGAGCAGGGCCGAATTAGAATTAACGCTCCGCTCTCCAGCCCCAATGCCCCCTGCTTTAATCCAGTCCTTGCTGCCTGCCTGCCACAGCACTGGTGGTGCTTGCTGCGGGGGTTCTGGGAGGGCCCCAGAGGCCAGGCTCCACATTCCCATCCCAGGGCCAGCTGGTCTGTACCCAGGGGCAGAGCGGGCCGGGGGCAGATCAGCTGGACCAGGACCGGGGCGAAAGTGCCCTCTGGCCGCAGGCCCCGCACCCAACGACAGCCTTCTCACATGCTGCCATGGTGGGGGGCCAGGGCCCCAAGTTGGGGGGATCCTAGGGGGGGCAGGGCCCCAGCTTAATCCAGCCCTGTCTGAGAAAGGAGGGGCTGGCTGGGGGTGCTGAGTCTACAGGGTGCGTCTGGTAAAGGGCTGCTCCTGTCTCACCCTCCCCCCCCCAAACTAGTAGAGGCCCCTGAACGCTCAGCAGCAGGCAGCTGCACCCCACCCATCCTAAAACAATTATCCCAAAGGCACATCCACAGCACAGCCTAGCTCTAACCACTAGACTGGACTGCCCTCGGACAGGAGTTCACCTTTCAATGACACAGCCCTCACCTTACTATAGTACTTGAGCACCTGCATATTTAACACACTTAGTCCCAAACCAGGCCCCCGCCCAGTGAGGCAGGGCTGTTATCCCCATTGTACAGAGGGGAAACTGAGGCACAGAGCAACTAAGTGATTCACCAAAGGGTGCCTGTGGCAAAGCAGGAAATTAAATGCAGTGTTTTTCATGCCTCGGTGAGCCAGCTTCCATCCTCTCCAGGTCTGCAGAGACGTAGGCTTTGTGCCCATGTAAATGTCAAGATCCCTCAGGCCGGCAATGTTCACATGGTCTCTGTTGACTAGGAGAAAGCTGTGTCTGTCTCTGCCATTCTTGGTACATCCCTTGATTTCCCCAGGGCACTCCATACAGGCTTCATCACAATTGACCGGAAAATATGGGGTGAGCCGTGGATGGGATTCTAATTGGAACAGGCCCCGACAGACTATGCTGAGAAGCTGATCTCTATGTGACAGTTTAATCAGGGTTAGCTGAGATGTGCGGAGGGCACCGTCTGATCTGTGGCAATGTTACAGGCTGTCGGGAAAACACTTTCATCTTGGCAGCTGTCAGTCGGCAACTTGCTGGATGGAAATTGCTCCCTTTCACAGGTATGCAGGGAGAAAAAACATGTGGCAGAGGGAGGTAAACGTTGATCCAAGCCAGATGGGGTGGTCTAGTGAGCAGGGGGACTGGGAGAGAGGGGTTCAATTAGTGTCAACCACTTGCTCAGGACTGGATTAAGAGGCCCTGGGCTGCCTCTTTCACGCCTCCACCTCCTGGGCCCTCTGGACCCCACCACGTGCTTTGATTGGAGCCCTCCCTGCTAAGAGCTGGCCCAAACCAGCAGGTAAGAGGCAAAAAGATCCAAGCCCTAATGAGCTGTAACTGTGGCTGAAAGCTGCCTGGGTATAATTACCCAACCACCTTAACCCTGGGTAAGCTCTAAACAAGTAAGTGCAATCTGCAGCACAATTCTGTCTCTTTCATGCACACGCTTCATACAGGCTGGTCCCAGAAGCAGCGGCTGTCTCTCCAAATGTACAGCACCTAACACAAAGAACCAACGCTCCCATCTTGGCCGGTGCTACCACAATACAGACATGAAATAATCCTGCTGCCGATGGACGCGATGAATATGCCAAACTCCCAAGCCTCAGGTCGTGAATTTATGCGGTGACAAATGGAATTTGTCCTGAGGGAGATATTGGGTTTCTCGGTATGTGTTTGTGTCTGTCCAGAAGGACAGCTTGTAGCTCTGCGTTTTTGTGTGTGTGCCCGTCCAGAGGAAGAGATTGTGAGCCAGGGTTAGAAATTCTGTTTGGAAAATCAATCCTCCAGCCCCAGGCCTCAAGCACCCCATGTGCTCCTGGCTAACTGGGTGCCACCGTCAGATCCTCCTCCCTACCCCTTCATGTCGTCACAGCTTAGTGTGAACGCTGGGGAGATCTCAGTGCTGTTCAGTCTTGCCTGTGCTGTCTGAGACGCAGCAGCCCTGAGCAAGGCGGCCTCTCTGCCAGAGCACAGAAGCTCCTGGACGGGAGAGACCAAAACTGGGACCACTTAGTTACTCCAGCGCCGGCCAGTGACGCTGCAGCAAGGTGAGGTGAAAAGGGTGTGTGGGAGTGTGCGTGAATGGATCAGTTTGCTCCCAGGCCTGTGCATCTTCTCGCCAGGGGAGATTATCAGCCCCTCTTGCTGCTGCTGCAGTGGGGCAGTGAGCTGAGTTCCATTCTGATTGCACAAAGAAACTTCGGCTGGACAATGCTGAGCAGGTCTCCAGTTGGGTTCTCCCTGAGCCTTCCTGAGCCGTCCTCCTCCACGCTCTTCGTCCACCGGGTAAGGGGTCTCTTTCTGACCTTGGCAGGCTCTCTAGGAAAGCATTGCTTTCACAAGCGCCAGCCAGGGAGATGCTACACAAGGCTGAAAAGGAAAGGGTAGCACAGCAAAGCTTGGAGGGCAATTCAGTGCCGAGGAGGGCAAAGGTGCTGGAAGTTTTCTGGCTGGGGCACAACATGCCTTTTAAAAACCTCCTACAGCCTAAATCCAGACAAGAAATATGTTTCTGTGCACAGCGAATTAATCTATGTGCTTTGTTTCCCAGCCTGTATGTTATTATTTGCTGTTAGGGCCTTTGATCTCCTCTTTCGCTGAAAAGAAGCATAGGGAAACTTATCATTTTCATTCGTAAAATTTACACTGTAGCATCTGAAACTTGCGCACACACACACACACAATGCAGCAAAGATGGGCAAACTACACACAGAGAGACACAGAAATCTGTCCTAAATAGTGATGCGAACAACTCTTCAAACGAAACAATTTATTTTCCTGAATTTTATTAAATCCATCAGAGAAATTATTATCCGTCGGTAGCCTCCCTTTCCTCGGACAATCACCCAGTAGATAAACAGTTACGCGACTAAAGAAACGTGGCTCTTAGTTTACAGGTGAAGCAGAATGGCATCGGGCTGTGAACCGTTGGGATGTTTTGAGGTGGTTGTTTAAAAGAAGGACTTTCTGCCTGGAAATGAGTCAAGTATCCGGAGAAAGCATCCTCAGCTGTTACTGATCACAAGTGACACGAGGGAAACAGAGTCTGGCTGTTAAACAGGACCAGTGAAGAAAATGATCTCTGCAGAGCAAAGCATTAAAAGGTATTTACTGATTTATTGCTATTTATCAGCTGGAATTCCTAAAAGATCCAGCTAATAATGTCAAATTCCAAAGGGGTAGCCGTGTTAGTCTATTGTAGAAAGACAATAGAGTTCTGTGGCACTTTTAAAGATTAACAGATTTATTTATCACATGAGCTTTCGTGGGAGAAAATCGCACCCCATCTTCAAGCGTCTGACGAAGTGGGATTTTCTCCCATGAAAGCTCATGCGATAAATAAATCTGTTAGTCTTTAAAAGTGCCACAGGACTCTGTTGTCTAGCTAATAATGTGTTATTGTGTAGAATTATTCAGTTAAGTAAATGTAACAGTGTCCTTTGGGAAATTTTCCATGTGTCTGCTAGACATGTGTGTGTTGAATCTCTGTTTCTCATGCACAAATATATTACACAGCACAGACATACACACACATTCCATATATGAAAGTCATACAACACACAACATAGAGGGGACTCAAATCACCCACACATCCAGTACACATATCAGTCACACAACAATCCATATTACGTACGTACACATAAAAAAGTCACACACACAATCTTAGTTTCATATATTTTACATGGCCTGGACCTATGCATTTATCCCTCTGTTATTACTGATCTCTGCAAAGATTATAGCGGCTCTGAAATATCCAACTTTCTTTTGTATCACATCATGTTATTATGCCTACAGAGATGGAATAAATGCAGGCAGAGTCTATTGTATGCATTGTTAATTGTCTCCCTTATTTTTAGATTTCTTCTCCATAGCTGGAGGGATAGTATCTGTAATTTTCTTTTCAACACACACGAGTAAGCATTGTTTTTCCTTTTGCTTCCAACCTCGTTCCCATCACTGCATTAATCACGGCAGCCGCAAGCTGACAAAGGTCCAAGAGGTAATGAGTTAACAAGGTCTCCCTTTTTTTTCCTACCCTGTCAGTGAAAAATGAAACCCAAGGAAGCATCTTAGTTACTAAATAAACTCACCCTGGTTTGCATTTGCACAGACTGAAATCAGAGATCTTTGCTGAGTCTATCTCTTCAAGGATTAAAGAAGCTGTGTGCTGCCCGGGTCTCCGGAACGGCATCTAGCGAGAACTGAGAGTCTGATTTGAACAAATTCCAGCTGCGAATACAAGCAAGAGCCTTTTCTTTTTTAAAACCAGCGAGAGAGGTGCTGCGTGCCAAGACTTGGTATGAATTCCATTCCCCTTTTGTGCTCCGATCAACAGCTGCATTCCCAATTAATATGATCTATAGACTAGAATCTTGTTGTCCTTCATACAAATTTTGCCTTCTGGTCATTTCCCAAGCACTGTGAATATTATTTCCCTCCTAAAATAAGATCTCTTTCCTGCTGGAGAAAAACAAACAAGAAGTCAGGTGGCACTTCTAAAGACTAACACATTTATTTTTCGCATGAGCTTTCGTGGGAGAAAATCCCACTTCGTCAGACGCTTGAAGATGGGGTGCGATTTTCTCCCACGAAAGCTCATGTGATAAATAAATCTGTTAGTCTTTGAAAGTGCCACAGGACTCCTTGTTTGTTTTGCTGAACTAGACTAACATGGCTCCCACTCTGGAACGGCTGGTGAAAGGAATTGAAAGATTCCTTTGATGAAACTGAGAAAACAGGAGAGACTCTTCCGCCTTCAGACCTGAATTATGTCAGTGACTCTGTTTTCTCCAGGGAGCAAGATCTCAGTAGGTACCAAGGATCCAAGTGCCTCTTTGCTCTGTATGGCATTCAGGCCCCAAAACAAGTGAGTGCCACCCAATGAATTTGTTTCCCAAATTCAGGGAAACAGCTGATAGGACCCAGTCCATATTCTGTACCCACTGCATCCCCTTTGTGCTACCCTGTTGCTGCAAAGGGCAGAGAAAGCTGCTCCGGCAAAGCAGTGGGGATGCCACCTCAGGGTGCAGCGTGAGGGCACCGTGGCTGCGCCCATCCCCAGGGACATCTCATCTGCACTGCCCCCAGCCCTGGCACCCTTGAGGGCAGCCACATTCCCAGTCACCTCCTGCATCTGTGCCCCAGGGGAGCTCTCGTGTCTTCCCCTCTTCCTGGAGACACTCAGTGACTGGACAGCCTTCCGCTGGCTGGGATGCTCAGAAGAGCCGAACCTTGTCCCTGGAGCCCCATGAGGTACAGAGCAACAAACGCTCTGCAACAGAGCCAGGAGCGGTTGAACATAGCGATGGCTGTCTGTCTGTCCTGCAGCCCTGTCTTAGCCCTTCTAACGGCTGCCTCCCTGCACAGCTGACTGCGAGCTGCTCCGACGGTTTCACTGCGGCCCAGCTCGGCGGCGTCTCCTTGCACAACTGTACCTGCGAGCGATTGTGCTCAGCGATTCGCTCAATGCCATGGCCATGGTCAATGAATTAGCGCACGTGATGGGCTCGGCCCCCCTCTCGGCTTGTAGATTCTGCTAATGGGCTACCCCTGAGTCGGGGGTGGAAGACCATCCACCAGCGCATCCCCAGGAAGGGCTTCCAGCCGTCTCTCATAATCAGGCGCGGCGTCCCCTGCTCCCCGCCGTCTCGCAGCTGGAAGGCATGATGCCAAACGGGGTCTCTGAAGCACAAACGCCTCCACCCTGAGCGTGGCTCTGCTCGGACAAACACCAGCATCAATAGCTCGCAGCTCCCTGGTGCAGCTGCCCCGGCCTTCGCTCTGCACGTCCCAGAAGCAGGAGGCTGCTCTCGGGGTCATTTTCAAAGACGGCTCTTGGCCTCTTTGCCAAAATGTGTCCAGATCTTTGCATAAAGGGCCCAGGTAGAAGGGCCTAGGGACGTCGGAGCCAAGTACCGTTTTCAAAAGTGCCCACCTGGGCCCAGATCCTGCATGGTACGTAGGTGCCCAGCACCCACTGAACTGAGCCCTGGGCCAAAGATGACTAGTGGGCCTTCGCTGAGATGAGAAAGAAATTGTGATCAACACAGGCCTGGGCACCACCCCCCCGAGACACCTGGCCGTGGCGACTGTCAGAGGCAGGAGGACGGCCCAGTGGGCTGTTCAGATGCAGTAGCTACCATGCTTCAACACATCTTCCCTCATCACCTCATTTGCACACTGAAGGTAGCAATTTGTACCTCTCACCAGCATGCAAAGTAGCTCTTTTCCTTCCTCTAATTTGCAGCCCAGCGTGATAACTCAGGCAGGTGTGATAACTCAGGCAGGGGCCATGGAAAGCTGGAGGGAGCCTACAGACCGTATCTGGTTTTTGGGACCCTGCAATAACCCACCGCTGTGGCATCATCAATAGGAATTGACCCCACCGCCTCTAACATAAATAAAAACAGCTAGAGTGGGTCAAACCAGTGATCCATCTAGCCCAGTGTCCTGTCTCCCGGCAGTAGCCAATGTCAGATGCTTCAGAGGGAACAAATGCAGCAGGCACTCAAGTGATCCATCTGTCATCCACTCCCAGCCTCTCGAGAACTGAAATCACTCAGAAAAGGGTAGCAGCCCACCCATCCTTGCTAATAGCCACTAATGGTCTTAACCTCCATGAACTTATTTAGTTCTTTTTTTAATTTTGTTATAATTTTGCCCTTCACTATATCCTCTGGCAAGGAGTTCCACAGGTCAAGTGTGGTTGTGTGAAGAAATACAGCCTTTTGTTCCCTTTAAACCTTGCTGCCTGTTAATTTCATTGGGTGACCTAGTTAAGAGAAGAAGTAAAAAGCACTTCCTTATTCACTTTCTCCATCCTACTCAAAGTTTTAAAGGCCTCTCTCATATCCCTCCTCAGTTATCTCTTTTCCAAGCTGAAAAGTTTTTTAATCTCTCCTCATACAGAAGCTGTTCCATATCCTTCTCTGTACCTTTCCAGTCCCAGGTTTTTTGTTTGTTTTTTGTTTTTGTTTTTGGGATTTTTTTGTTTGTTTATTTTTGAGATGGGGCAACCAGATCTGCACACAGCATTTAAGATGTGGGCATGCTATTGATGTATATAGAGACAATATGATATTTTCTATGCTACCTATCTCTTTCCTAATGATTCCCAATGTTCGGTTAGCTTTTTTGACTGCCGCTGTGCATCGAGCAGATGTTTTCAGAGAACTGTTGACAGAGATGCCATGATCTCTGGTTTGAGTGGCAAAAGCTAACTTAGACCCTGTCATTTTGTGTGTATAGATGGAATTATATTTTCCAATGTGCTTTGGATTTATCAACATTGAATTTCACCCCTGGTGACAATCCCCTACTATTTGAGCTAATGGTTCACTCCATTAGATGGATCAGTAGTAGGTTGTTTTCCAGTGCATGGACCGGCCTAAAAATGGGAACCCCAAGAACTTGGTTAATTGCCTTTGATCTACCACTAATTTCACAGTAGCTGCTGTTAACCCTCAGAATCCTTTAATGAAATGCTATCTTTACACCCTTTATTTAGCCGTCTGGCTAGGTGAAGCCCAGCAGATAGCAGGAGACCTCCAGCAGGGATGGTCCTCTTGGGAAGTCCATGTTCTCATCAGCTGTTCTAGAGCCCCATTGCCACAAAGATGGGTCAAATCCTAGGGGTAAGACTACTCTACAGCTATGAAGGGCCAGCTCTGCGTCTGGGGTAAATCAGTGTCAACTCAGTGGGGATGATGCTGTTCTCAGCGTAGCTCAGCCGATGTCACTGGAGCGGTGCTGATGAAAGCTAAAGCCTGGCTGAAAAATCAAAGTCTCCAGGGCACGTTCCATTTAGCCAGGTCCCTCTGACCGGGCATCTAACAGCAGTGTCCTTTCGTTCTGGCTTTCTAGGAGCAAAATGGCCTGAATGTAACACAGCTGAAGGAATGTGGCTCATCCACCCCGTGGCATAGATTGAAAAACCCGACCTTATGGAGAGTGCAGTCTGCAGAGGGGCTGGAAGTGAGCCCACACTTCAGCACTAGAGAGAGCTCTTTTCTCAGCCACTTTCCCCATCTCTGCTTCCTTGTTGATGGACACCAGCTTGCCACTTAGTCACATGCTGGGGAGCCACCTGCTGCCGCCCTCCACCCCAACTCACTCCCCGCCCGCCTTTGCCCCCCGGCAAAGACTCCACAGATGAACGCTGCTGCATGTGGGCTTGCTGCCTTCGGGAAGTTCGGCATCAGAGACCGTGCTGGCCTCTCTGAACATGGAGCGATTCGCCAACGGACTCCTGCCTCTCCGGAACATTATTGTGTGGTGCTGCATCATCCTCCGATCAGGTAAAGGGCTTCTGTGAGTACTGAGATGTGGCAAAGGCCGGTGGTTGGGCCATGGGACCGGGAGCCAGGAATGGATGGGGGGGGAGCACAATTTAAAGGTAACCCCCTAGAAAACAGGCATGACTTCCCTCCCCTTACCCTCCTTCAGTGGCCCCTCTCTGCAGCTCCCACCTGTTTGATGCTGCCTATCTTTGCGTCTGCACCATGCCAGCTTCTGGGAAGGGGCCCAGCTGGCAAACCCTAGTAGAAATCGGGGTGGGGTGGGGGACATGTGACCCTGCCTGCCCCCACATGCATCGCCTCTCCAAGTTGGGTTATCAGCACCATTTGAATTCAAGACCTTCAGTAATAAAAGCATGAACCTCTTTCAATTGAGTTAAAGGGGTAATTCCTTCAGCTAACAGCAGTAGTAGGCTGTTATGTGTATCAGCCACTGAGGAACGAAGGACAAAGGGCTACGCCATGATAGCATTTTTGCAAACCGTCAAACTGTTTTTGTTCTTGAACTGGGAGGGTGCATCTCGTTGGGTCCCACGGGGTCTGGTACCATTCAATATTTCCATTAATGACTTGGATAACAGAGTGGGGAGTATGTTTATGAAACTGGCAGACACACCAATCTGGGAGGGGTTGCAAGCACTTTGGAGAAGTCAAAACAACCGTGCCAAATTGAGTGAAATGCAGCCAGCTCTAGGGTGGGAAGCAGCAGCTGTTTAACAGCAAGCAGTAACACTACCCGATCTCCCTGCAATTCTGAAGGCAATGAAAACTGCAGGGAGATTTCGAGCCACAGCTTCACTTTTAAAACTGATGCTGCAAAATTCACTGTGGAGCTTCCATACCAAGTATGCTGAATTTGCAAGTAAACTTCTGACCTGCAAACTCCCCCTGGGATCTGAGAGGCAAGCTGGGTTCAGTCCTTTAATGCATCATCACTAGCAATAAGGAGTCTGCAGGGAAAAATTTGCCCCCAGTGACACTTGTGCCGTCTCCATTACCTGCCTAGTGTAAAGCCATTCTCCATATGTTTGTGTAGCAGCAATCTGACTGGAGATCAGTTCCTTCTGCCTTTAGGACTGGCTTCTTCAATGCTTAGAGGAGAACAAAACACTCGGGTTATTGATTTCAGTAGGAGCCGACGCTGGGGCAAACTTGCTGACTCTTGAAGAAGGCCGTGTGGGTTCTCTGGTGACCAGCCAACGCCAGAACCAAAACATGTCATCGCTTCTCAGAGACAGCCCTGGCCTCCCCTGGTATCAGGGATTAATCGGCTCATTCTAGACCTCCACTGACAAGCGCCACATCCTGAATCGCCAGCACCACTCTGCAGCAACCAGATTTCCTTTGGAGATTCCCCTCGACAGCTGTGCTGGCTTGTGACTACACCACATCTTTGAGTCAGGTTCCAATCCCTGGCTCTGCTGATGACACCCAGGGGACTGCAATTTTATGTGCCTCAGTTTCCCTATATATAAAATGGGAGTAATGATACTTCTTTTGTCTTATCTACCTAGACTGGGGCAGGGACTGCCTCTCTCCATGTGTCTACCCGGTGCCCAGTACGATGGGGCCCCGATCCTGCTGGTGTTTCTGGGCGAGAATTGTAAAAGTCCAGGCCTATAAGCTTTTGAGAGTGGAGAAAGCTGCAGGCTGGCGTTAGGCAGCTGTGTACTCTGAAAGACAGATTCTCTTCGCACCAAGTGGTACCCCAAGTTCGGCTAGGTTACTCCTGCTTTCTACTGCTGCCCGCGAGAGCAGGGTGGGGCTGGGAGAGAGTCAGTGATAAAGACCCAGACCTGTTCTGCGTAGGCGGGGCACTCCGCATCTGCCGCGAGCTCGGTCGAATTGAAAGATGTTTTCCATGCTCACCACATCAGGCAGGTGCCAAAGGAAAGGGAGCCATCGTTTACTGACGCACGAGGCCCTTCTGAGCTGTGCGATGAGAACAGAGGGGAAGAGACCAGGGGTGCGGACTGTATTCATTCACACCCCTGCACAGAAACAGCGTGACATCGGGGCCAGGGGAGGGCAGTGGAGGATTGAGTGGAGGATGCACGGCTGCAACACCATCTCCCAGAGGCCACTCGCCCAGCGTCTGCTGGAATGATGGCTTCTGCCCCAGGCCGTGTTAAGCGAGGCCCATCTCCCATCTAGAGCAGGAGCTGCTCTGAGCCAGTGAAGACGGGTGGCATGGCGCTCTCACAGGATGTAATGCACCATCCAGCTAAACAACAGAGCAGCATACGTTGTTGCGATTGGTAAGTGGGTCCTTGCCAGACAAAATGCTGTCAGTCAAAGGGTTTTTTAAAACATCTTAAGGTCTGTTTCTTTATCTGGATGGTGGGCACTCTTAGGACGGGGTGGAAGACAGCAGCATTCATGTGTCTCACTCGGGTAAGTGAGAATTCACGACGAATGCCATCAACCCAGCAACCGAGCATCGCGCAGAGATCTCCCGGTCAATACAGCAGCTGCGCAGCAAACCCTAACGTTCATCCTCGGGACGACACAGCATGCTGGGTAGGTGCTGCGACAAGGATCCCGGCACCTAACGTCGAAGGACTCCTGGGCAAAGTGCGAGTACCGCTGAAGACTCACAACACCAACATACTTGCGTTGAAATTTACCCATGTTAGCAACAACCAACAAGCTAGACATTGCTGTATCTACAGATACGAGCTAGCAACCAGCCACTGCCATACAAAATACGACGGGTGTCACCCCGTGTGACACACCTCCTGCAGTCAGCTCTCTCTGCGGTGTCTTGCTGTAACAAGGTCCGTCCTCCACGGCAATTCGGGGCCTCCCAGCCCTCAGGCAGGGCGAGGCACAGGCCCAGCGTTCAGTGGCCTCTCTTTATACGGCCCCCTCTCCCCTTGACTCCGCCCCTGGAGTTCCTAGGTCCGCCCCACGCAGGGTTGTCCTCTGGGCAGCAGGGGGAGGGTAGGAGTCCTCCGGAGCCGGGCTCCCAGGCCTGCTGCTTCACCCTGCTACACGTCCCTTCCATCCTGTCTCCCCTGGACCCTTCTTCTTGTGACTTGGGCCTCCGGCCGAGTCCCAGTCCATGCTCCCCCCACAGCCAGGGGATTCTGCAGTTCATTCTAGACACGTCCCACTATGACCACTTCAGTCCTGTTGGGGAAGGATCCGGGCCTGCCCACTACTCCAGGTCCTAGCCAAGAGACCTCGTGTGTGACAGCCTTTCTTTACATCTTCCCCACAACTCCACCACAGATCTCCCTGGGGTACTTCCCCGCCACCCCAGCACCTTCTCTGCCCCTGCGTCAGGACCATTGGCTCTGCTGAGTCCCAGCAGCCAGCCACTGCTCTGTCCAAGGTGCTGACAGACCTTCTTCTTTGCGCACCCATAGGGCACTGCTCTGCAGCTCCCTTTTATACCAGCCTCCTGGGCCCTGATTGGCTGCCACATAGCCCTTTCCTATTGGCTACCTTTCATGCAGCCTCCCCAGGGGCCCTCTTAACACTTTCCTGGCCAGTACAGGAGAGGTATCATCCTTGGCAATATACATCAAGGCCACCATCCCAGATTGTAATGTTATTCCACTGACCGAAGAGAAGGCCACATTCACCACAACCATCAGAGTAGTTGATCTTTTCATCAATGTGTCTTTAAAGTCCTGTGACGGAGTCCCACAGGGACGCTGCCCTCATGGTGAAGTGGAGTTGGTCTCCCTCAGGACTCCTCAGACCAGAGCAGCCGCCTCCTGAACCTGACTTCGGAGCATTCAGCATCCCTGCTCCGCCGTGAACTCCCATGAGTCTCGCTGGATGGGACCCTGGGGAACTCTTACACGCTCCCAAAGGGGCCATGCACCCCCACCTTACAGTCAGAAGTGATTCACAGCCGCGCGGGAGTCAGAACGGTCTAGTAGGTCTCAGGATTACAGCTCAGAAATACAGATGAATCAGAAAGCTACAGGAACAACCGATTGGGGAGCGCCGAAGCTCTTCTCTGTGCAAATCCCCACAGGGAACTGACTGACCCTTCCAGCCAGTTGCCCTCACACACACATCCCCGTCTTTCATCTCTTTCCTGGGCAGGACAGCCATCTCTCCTTGTTTCACAATCTGGTGCAGCTAGTTGACCCAAGGCAGAGGGTTCTTTGCTGGAGGAAGGCCCATCTGCCTTACAGTGGTCTCGGCAATGATCACACATCCTAGTCCCATCACCGAAATACATAGGGGAAACTGAGGCACACATCCAGCATTCAGAGAAAACATTGGGGGTGTCGCCACTTCGCCAAAGCGCTTAGTTCTAGATGGCCGAAACCAGCACTGCCTAACACCCCTCTATTCCTTTCAGCTACACAGGCGATGGAATAGCCTCCACGCTCTGCGGGGCTATCAAACAAATAAAACCGATGGCGAAGATCTCCTGGACTGGATGTCTGCACGTGACTTACAATTCATTTACAAACTAAAATGATGATCCACCTTCCATTCAAATCACTAGCAACCACAAGCCAGACCTAGCATTCGGGTCTAAAGACAAAAGTGGAAAGAGTCGCGTCGCATCACATGAAGTACCACCAGCGTAGGCCCGTAATGAGTGACATAGACGTCGGAATTCCTGTGTTTTCCCAAAACACAATGGAATTTTGCTGAAGCTGACTGGGACGGCCTACAACCAGACTCTTGAGAAACCTGTCTCAAGGTTTCCAGTGAGATGAGAATGCTACCGACCATTCATAGGGCTCCTGAAAGCAGCAGGAAAGAACATTTCCCCAAGGCTTTTGGGAAAAACGCACTCCTTGCTGGATGAGAGAGATGCTCCATTAATACAAACTGACCAGGAGCTCTTAGGCCACAAAAGCCCTGCTACATTCCCTTGACGCAGCGCTGGCGTAACTCCATGCAAAACATTCAAACCATCAAGCCTAGACTTTATTGCGATGCCTAATCCCACAGAGTATCGGCCACCAAAAATCCAGCTAAGCTCATTAGCCGCCAAACAGGTTGAGAACACAAAGGACCACGCAGCAAATACAGGAGAACAGAAGGGTATTGACAACTCTCCCGGACACTTGCCTCAACTCCCCAGGGGAATATTTCACTATCGGCATTGAGGAAGTAAAAGGACTTGCTATGAGATGGAACGGGAAGTCTGCGGGCTCTGCCAGAATTTCTCCAGCATCTTGGCCCTTAAAGGATTGCAACAATTAACAAGACTGGACTCTGCCTTAAGGACAGTACGGATCCCTGAAATATGGCATGAGGCAATGGTAATTACCATTCCAAAAGTCTGGGGAGCCCATTGATGGAGTGAGAAACTGTCGGCCGATTTCTCTACTCTAATGTAATTAGATAGATAGATAGATAGATAGATAGATAGATAGATAGATAGATAGATAGATAGATAGATAGATAGATAGATA
>ML685822.1:185754-197365 GCA_007922175.1 Pelusios castaneus
ATCTATCTATCTATCTATCTATCTATCTATCTATCTATCTATCTATCTAATCTGTCACACTGCTTTCTGAACACTATTTACACCTGGAAAAAGGGATGAACAGTGAGGTGGCAAAATCTGCAGATGATACAAAATTTAGTCACGGTACTTAAGTCCACCGCAGATGGCAAAGTTTATAAAAGGACTTCATAAAATTGAGCATCTGGGCAACAAAATAGTAAATGCAAAGTAATGAACATTGGAAACCATAATCCAAACTATACATATAAACTGACAGGGTCTACATTAGATGTAACCACTCCAGAAAGATCTTGAGTCGTTGTGGGGAGTTCTCTGAAACCTCCACTCAATGTGCAGCAGCCGTCCAAAAAAAAGGGGGGGGCTAACAATGTTGGGAATCATTAGGAAAAGGCTAGATAGTAAGACAGAAAATATCATATTGCCCCTTTGTAAATCCATGGGATGCCCACATCTTGACTACTGCATGCAGATCTGGTCACCCCACCTCAAAAAAGATATATTAAAAATGAAAAAGGTTCAGAGAAGGGCAGCAAAAATGATTAGGGATGTGGAATAGATGGCATGTGAGGAGAGACTAAAGAGACAGGGACTGCTCAGCTTGGAAAAGAGACGACTAAGTGGGGAGATGACAGAAGTCTATCAAATCATGACTGGTGTGTGGAGAAAGTGAGCAAGGAAGTGTTATTTACCCCTTCACATCACATGAGAACCAGGGGGGGAGGGGGTCACCCAATGAAATAGATCAAGAACCGCTTTAAAACAAACAGAAGGAACGAGAAAAGTTGTTGGAGGATAGGTCAATCAATAACTAGTAACCAGATGGTCAGGGATGCACCCCCTGCGCTGGATGTCCCTAGCCTCTAGCTGCCAGAAGCTGGGAGTGGATCGCAGGGGATGGATCACTCAATACTTGCCTTGTTCTGTTCATTCCCTTTGAAGCTTCTGGCCCTGGCCACCGCTGGAAGACAGGACACTGGGTTAGCTGGACCACTGGGCTGATCCAGTTCTTATGGACTTCGCAATGACTTACTGCCTGCCACTGCCATCTAGTGGCCTCACACTGAAAGGAGATAAAATCTCTCCATAGCGGGCACTTGTTCCTCCCAGTATCGGAGGGTGGGAAGGCTAACGGCTGGTTCTTGCCCTGAACTGGCCCACTAGAAGCCACTGGTTTCCTCCATTATGATCCAACAAACTCTCATCTTCTCTCCTGTCTCCCCTCCCGACCGGGCCCCTGCCAGGACGAGAAGAACCAAATGATGACCACAAACGTCTGGCTGAAGCAGGTGAGGGCTCATCTGCTGAGATGAGAGGTGAGGTTGACGAGTGAGGAGGGAACCTCCAGGGGTTAGGAGTTTGGTGCAGAGAAACTCAGACCAGCCTGAAGGGTCTAGTCTAGACACACCTCTGCGGGCTAGAACCCTCATGAGAAGAGATTTGGGTGCTGGCTTTCAGCTTCTGCCCCCAATCTGGGGCAAACCCAAGAGAGAAGCTGCCCCTGGGCTTGGTAGCGGTGCCTGCTGCCTTTACCCAAGTGGACTCGACTGAAATGCAGTTCAGGGGAGAAGTGGCTGGAGCTGGTCTCACCCATAGCTGCTCAGATGATGTGAACTGGGCAGATGGGCTCAGCCCAGGGAATTGGATGGGCACTGAATGGTGTGTGGAGCCAGGTCTCTGAAGGCAGCTTTTCCAGGGCAGGTTAAAGCATGTTGCGGGGACAGATGAGGGCACAGCTTTTTGTTCTACCTGCCTTATATGGTGAGGCCTGCGCTTGGCTTGGCTTCCCACCAGCGCCAGACCCAGCGGTGAGGGGCATTTTACCAATGTGTCTAATTAAGACGTGTTTTAAAAGAGAAAATTGGCTCAGGAGGCTCCTCTTCAAGTGGAGCCGGGACCCTGGAGCATGTGAGTTCCCATGGGAGGGGTTCATACCTATGGGGACCCCGGGGTGAGCTTGTTACAAGAGGGCACTGTACATCTCCGGGCACCAGCCATCTTCCCACTTTCTCTGGCGCTGGGCCTCTCTCCCACACCGTCCATCTCAACCTGTTCTCGCTCGTCCCACCCCAGGAGTGGAGCGACTACAAACTGCGCTGGAACCCGGCAGACTTCGACAATGTCACCTCCATCCGGGTGCCCTCCGAGATGATCTGGATCCCCGACATCGTGCTGTATAACAAGTGGGTGGCACCGGTGCGCCGGCGTGGCCTGTGGGACGGCACGTGGCCGAGAGGGTCACCTGGGACGTAAAGGACTGGGCGTGGCCCACTCCATGTCTGCCACCTGCAGACCAGGCCTTTTGCCGACCCCGGTTCTGATCTCATTTGCAGTGGTCCCATGCAAATCAGGAGTCACTCCATTGAAGCCAGTGGGGTTACACTGGTGTAAAAGAGAGCCAAATCATGCAGCCAAGAACCAGAGCAAACCATAGGGTCTGTCTGTGTCCAGCAGCTTGGGCAAAAAAAATCCCCTTCCCATCCACTACAGCCCAGTATTTCCACTAACCTCAGCATCTCCTCCTGCTTCCAGTTGAAATCTGGATCTTGCTGCCACCTTCTGGTGCATGTCAGTAACTAAAGACCATGCTGCCTTGCCAGACTGGATCTTCCCCTCCCAGCCAGGACCCACACCTGGCCATGAGTTTGCCGGCTTTCATGCCATACACTCCAGGCTCTCCCTGGGCATCCAGATAGGAGCCCCGCTGTGCTCAACTAAGGAGACATCGTGAGTCCAGGAACTCAAACCAAGATCTTTTGATCTAGGCAGCAGTTCTGCAGAAAAGGACCTGGGGGTCCAGGGGACAAGAAGCTGGATAGGAGTCAACAGCGTGTCCTGATTGCCAAGAAGGTTAACGGCACATTGGGCTGTGTTAGTAGGAGCATGCCAGCAAATGTAGGGATGTGATTATTCCCTCTATTCCCCACTGGGGAGGCCACATCTGGAATACTGTGTCCAGTGTGGAGAAAGACATAAACAAATTGGAGAGAGTCCAGGGAGGGCAATGAAAATGTTGAGGGGGCTGGGGCACATGACTTACAGGGAGAGGCTGAGGGAACGGGGCTTGTTTAGTTTACGGAAGAGAAGAGTGAGGGGGGATTTGATAGTGGCTTTCAACTACCTGAAGGGGGTTCCACAAAGGATGGAACGGGGCTGTTCTCAGTGGTGGCAGATGACAGAACTAGAAGCTATGGTCTCAAGTTCCAGAGGAGGAAGTCTAGGTTGGAGATTAGGAAAATCTTTTTCCCTAGGAGGTGGTGAAGCACTGGAATGGGGTACCTCGGGGTGGGGTGGAATCTCCATCCTTAGAGGTTTTAAGGTCCATCTTGACAAAGCCTGGCTGGGATGATTTGGTTGCGGCTGGTCCTGCTTTGAGCAGGGAGTTGTACCAGACACCTCCTGAGATTCCTTCCAACCCTAATCTTCTGTTGTGTCCTGGAGCAGGGCTAAACAGAAGCCCATCCTTTTCCCCTTTACTGTTCCTGGGTGATTTGGTCTTGTTCTCCTCCGCACACTTTCTCCAAAGCTTTCAGCACTCTGACCCCCACTCCTCTGTCCTCCAGCGCCGATGGGGAGTTCGCCGTGACCCACATGACCAAAGCCCACCTCTTCTCCAGCGGCAAGGTGAAGTGGATGCCGCCAGCCATCTACAAGAGCTCGTGCAGTATTGATGTCACCTTCTTCCCCTTCGACCAGCAGAACTGCAAGATGAAGTTTGGCTCATGGACATACGACAAAGCTAAGATAGATCTGGAGAGCATGGAGCGCCATGTGGACCTGAAGGACTACTGGGAGAGTGGGGAATGGGCCATCGTCAATGCCATGGGCACTTACAACACCAAGAAATATGACTGCTGCGTGGAGATCTACCCAGACATCACCTACTTCTTCATCATCCGGCGCTTGCCCCTCTTCTACACCATCAACCTCATCATCCCCTGCCTGCTCATATCCTGCCTCACCGTGCTGGTCTTCTACCTGCCCTCCGACTGCGGGGAGAAGATCACCCTCTGCATCTCCGTGCTGCTGTCCCTCACTGTCTTCCTGTTGCTCATCACTGAGATCATTCCCTCCACCTCGCTGGTCATCCCCCTGATTGGCGAGTACCTCCTCTTCACCATGATCTTCGTCACCCTCTCCATCATCATCACTGTCTTCGTCCTCAACATCCACCACCGCTCACCCAGCACCCATAAGATGCCCCACTGGGTGCGCACTGTCTTCCTGGACTTCGTCCCCCGCTGGCTTTTCATGCGGCGGCCTTCGGTGCTAACCCCCATGAAGGGGCTTGTGGGGCAGTACGACCCACCTGGTGCCAGACTCAGCACCTCCAGGGGCTGGCTGGAAACGGATGTCGATGAAAAGTGGGAGGAGGAGGAGAGGATGCGCCCTGGACACCTGTCTTTCCAGAGAGGCTCCCACAAACACAGCCTCCAGTACCACTACATCTGCAGCCGCCATCTGGGCAGGGGGGCAGGATCCCGGGTACAGCGGCCACCAGCCAAAGGGGACAAGTTGGCACCAGATCTCGGCTTGCTGCTGTGCCCCAGGATCCTGAAGGCCTTGGAGGGGGTTCACTACATTGCAGACCACCTGCGGGCTGAGGACGTTGATTTCTCGGTGAGTCTGAGCCCTGCTGGCTGGGGGCTTGGGCCTTTTCCCCTCTCGCTTTCACTTGGAGTCTGGTCCAGCTGAGCTACTCCGGGCCCCAGGTGGCATGAGAGGGCAGGTGTCAGTCTGGCTGGGTTGGGCCCAGTGAAGGAGGTTTGCACCACAGCTGCCCCGTCTCAATCCCCCCAGCTATCAGCTAATGTCACAGTCGTCATTTGCCCCTGTACCGTGGCCTCTTGGATGGGTGTCTCGTTGCCTGGGCTTAGAGCAAGCAAGGCAGAGATAGGGCTAAAAGTTAATGAACTGTTACTGGCCAGTGATTGGCTGACGGGAATGGCCAGTGCAGGAAAGGAGCCGTGTGATTGGTCAAACACCAGAGGGCCAAATTCATCCATTGAAGCCAGAACTCTGGGGCCAGCTGGTCCAGGCCAGCTGCCAACCAGAGGAAGTGGATCACAGCTTGAATGCCATTTACTCCCCGTGGGCATCACTGTGCCCTGAGAAACGCCGAATTAGCAGATGTCCATGGTGGCCTGGGTCTTCTCAGCAATGGATTAAAGCTACATGGGGCCTGACTAGACCAATTCTGCCAGGCCTCAACCATTGTACCTGCATTTCCAGCCACTTGGGCAGATGGACAGCTCAGTTGCCCCCTCAGAGGTGGTTTGATTTGCCCCTGAACAGCGGTCTTGGCAGGGGAGTATTGTCCAGTCTCTTTGTTCTCACACAGCTTCCTTCAGCCTCTTCTGAAGACCTCACACCCAATGATGTATTTAGCCTCTCCTAAGACACAGGGGAGGTTGTTCTCACCATTTTACCAACAGGGAACTGAGGCACAGGGAGAAAACAAAAGGTGATTTGCCCAAGTAGCCAGTAATAGAGGCAGAAATTGAGTGTCTGCCAAGTAGAGTTGATTGGGAATTTTTCAACCAACCATTCCCCACACCCTGCTCTGCCCCTCAAAAATGCCAATTCTTCTAAATCAAAACTGTTCCCATACTAAGGTCAACAAATAATTTGGAAGGGAGGAAGTTTCAGGACCAGAGGCATAGCCAGAACTGATTTTTGGCATGGTCTGTGTCACAAGTGAAACTGAGGCTGATAAAAAAAATGCAGGATAAATTGCTTAAAATCTGATTGGGTGGGCAATGGCCCACCCAGGCCCATGCATAGCTACAGCCCTGTTCAGGACTGTACAAATGTCCCATTCTGACATTGTCAAACTGGAAAGTTTTGAGTCAAACTAACTTTTCATTTAGCAAAATGAGGAAATGTAGACTAAAAAAGGAATAAAAATCGAAATAAAGTTTTGATAGCTCAGAACCAGATTTGGGCTTGGTTTTTTTTGTTTGTTTGTTTAGTTTAGTTTAGCTGGTTTTGAAAGATTTTAAGATTTTTGGGAGGGGGCGAGTTTTGTCATGATTTGAGAAAGGAGGAAAAAGGTTGAAATCTCAAAAATTCTTATGGGATGGAGAAACCATTTCTCTGTCCATCCCTGCTGCAAGCTATACCCGAGGGGCCAACCCTTCTGTCACAATACAATAGCCTCTCCGCCAGACTGCTGGGGCCTCCCATGACCCTGTACGGTTCTCTTTCTCCCACTCATCTCACTCTGTCTCTCGTCTGCCTGCAGGTGAAGGAGGACTGGAAATATGTCGCTATGGTGATCGACCGGATATTCCTCTGGATGTTTATCATCGTCTGTTTGCTGGGCACTATTGGCCTCTTCCTCCCTCCCTTCCTGGCTGGGATGATATAGGCTCTGCGCCCTGCTCTGAAGGTGACATTGCTTCCAGACTTGCGCCCAGGTCTGGGGAGGAGACCAACTCACCCACTCTCACAATTGGCTCCTCATGCCGCATTGGAGGAACATTTGTCCTGCAGCGGCCCCATTTGAGCTCTGGCTCGTCCCAGTCAGCACCGGTTCTGAAGGTCCGTGTCAGCTGTCAAGCTGTGCAGGCGCTCAGGAACGTCTGGCTTGTGCTAACGAATGAGCAGGGCAGGGGGAAAGGGAAGCCCTGCAGTGAAACCGCAACAGGATATTTTTTCCAGTGCTGGAAACTGCTTCCAACTAAACGGATCAGAGTGGCGCCACGCAGGGTGCATTGTGTTTGAAACGCACATGCCCGGAGCTACAGCGAGGCAGCAGGGGTGCCCCAAAGATGGCCCTGTGTGGGAACGCTTTGCTCACATGGGTTTGATGACATGGCTACACCCGGAGCCCAACCTATCCTCGTGGCAGAGGCTGCATTACAGATTCCCCTCTGTGCGCCAGTGGCCCATGTTTTTGCTAGTTTCCCTAGTTCAATCCCCAGGTGGTAGACTTGGCATAAACATCCCAGACTCAGTATTCACTGCAGAGATAATTCAGGCGATTGGTCCCTGGTCAGCCTCGCCTGGGCACAACAGCCTCACTGCAAAGCCGTTCCTGCGTCCTCGGTAGCACTGCGCTCCAGGCGTAGGACGAGAGCTTTCGAAGGCGCATCCCATGGTTGTGTGCACGGCCGTCAACTGAGCTGCGCTCCCGTTCTTCCCCATGGAGCTGTGGGAGAACGTGTCCGGCCTACCAGGCACATGGGGGGAAGACACTGGGGGCCATCAGGGGTTAAGCCTGTGTCCTCACCACAGAGCTTCCCAGCTGACAGGAGCAGCAGGTTCTAACCCAGCGCTCAGGGCTGGCCCAAGATCTAGGAACCACTCTCATCTGCGCTCTGCCCAGAACACTCCTGGCAGATGACGGCTGGTTGAAAAGTTCCCATTTCAAAACAAACAAATGATTTGTGTGTGTGGAACAGGGGAAAAGTTCAACATATTTTGATGAAACTAATCACAACCAATTTGTTTGTTTGTTTTCATGTCCAAAAAGTATTTATTTGCTTTTCAGGCCCTTCACTTTTCCAGACTGGGGGGTGGGGGAAGGAAGAAACCAAGAAAAAACACCCAGCAGTTTTTCTATTAAAACCTTTTTTTCTCTCATTTTGATTCATGGGGGGGGAGGGGGGGAAGGGAGGGAAATCTGTGAAGATTTTCAAATGAAACGAACAATTTAAATGTCATTTGAAGTCTCCCCTGGAAAATGTTCCCCATTTTCAACCAGCCTTACTGTAATTATTTCAGATAACAAACCCAAGTGCTGTTTTCTAGAGGGAGGAAACTGAGGCACAAACAGAGAGAGTGGCAATTCACTAGGATTATGCAGGAAGTCATTTGCCAGCGCCCCCACTCACACTCAGGCCCTGCCTAGCATCCCAACGAAGTAGCATCCCAGTTCAGCCTGGAACCCGGGCATCTCGAGTCCCACTTCCCACAGCTGAGTCAGGCAACTTGCATTTAAAGTCAAGCGAAAGTTCTACCCGCCTGAGATCAGTTCTCCCGCTGAGCTGTTCAGAACACAGGAGGGAAAGAGGCCACAATTTCCTGCCTTTTTGAAAGACCAGAGGAAAATCCAAAGCTTCTCTGAGCTTAACCTTGCTCCCAGAAGGGTCATTGATTGATGTGCATTGGGGCAAGTGCATCTGGCGGAAGGATTCCTGCCTAGACTCTGCCCACAGGCCAGGTTCACTTTGGGATAGATGATCACTAGACGGGAGTTAATGTGGTGACCCAGTGGTGTGATTCTGGTTTGTGGTGCTGAGTCCCAGGGATGGCCTGGTTGTGGGCGTCTAAACAACAGGACCTTACATTTGGATGTCTGTTTCTTTAAAAAATGTGTATATAGCTCCATTCTAGCTCAGCTGTAAGATATGGGCTGGGTGCAGGAATGACTGAGTGAAATTCTACAGCCTCTGCAGCGTTGCCAGCTCTTGAGGTATCCCCAGCCACGAGACTCAAGAGACTGTTGGAAAGACCCAAAACTAAAGGAAGTTTCCAGCCCTCCTGGAGAGCTTGAAATTATGAAGCAAGTGCAACCTGAAGGCAAAGCAAAAGGAACCCCACATTTATTAGCTTTAAAAAAATCCCCTGATTGTTAACCCAGGAGTGGGAGGAGGGTATATAATTTTTGGAATGCTTGAGGGTTGGCAAATACTGACTGCGTTATGCAAGAGGTGCGATCAAGTGTCCTGTGTTTGAACAGAGCCTAGCACGAGGGGTCCTGGCCCATGACATGCCATGGTGATACAAATAATAAATAATAAACCCTTCGGGCCGTATGAATCTACGTCTCTCTCACAGCAAGTTGCCCCTCCTCACATCCCCCAGAGATATTAGGTACCTACCAGGGAGGATGGCTAGTCACCCAGAAACACGCCCCAACCCTCTCATTCCAGTATGGCTCTTTTGACTTCCAGTCGATCCATCCCCGCCATGGATGTCTAAAGTCCCCTCACAGACAACAGCTTCCGAGACACACCGGCTGTTGCTGCCCGCTTGGATCGCCTGCAAGCTGATCTCGGTCGGAGAAGCGACTGAGGCCATTTTCATCTGGGACGTTTTGAACGAACGGAGAAGACTGGATGATCTGGATGGCGCCTGGCACTGGAGCGGAATAATGAGCTGGAATAAATTTTTCAACCGCCTTTAGCATTTATCCTGGTAGGGACATAGGGCATACAGGAGTACGTGGGGATGGTGTTTTTCTGGATACTTGTATAAAGATGTGTCTGAGTGTGTGTGGGCGGAAGGACAGGTAGAAGGGCACAGGAGTATGGGTTTGAATGGGTTTATAGGTGTAGGTTTCTAAGGATGGGGTGTGTGTGTCTACAGGAGCACGTCAATGGCTCTGTAGAGAAGAGTGTCTGCAGAGGCCTGGGGGCATGGACACGTGTGTAAAAGAGGTTTGCACCAATGATGCCATTATCAGAAGCAAACTCGGCAGCAGCATTAACGGGCCTCAGGGAGAAACAGAACCAGTTCAGTGACTGGAAGATTCTCCATTTTCATGAGCCCATGCATTGAGTTCCCGTTCGACAGGCCCTCGCAGCATGCCCAGCCTGAGAGCAGGACACGGGGAACATCACAAGAAAACCTGGTTTATGGGAGCTGTCCGGCCCAGGCTGACCCTAGAGCTGCAGATAACCCTCATGCTCCAAGGCCCTTGATGCCTGCCCACAAAGGGTATCCTTCATCTTTCATAGCTGGCAGGGGCCATTTGAGAGGAAGAGGGGAGAACCCAAAGGGTCCAGCGTAGAGAGTCTCTAACTCAAATGTCACAGAGAAGCAAAGACATCATCTGACTTTGTACATCATTTATCTCAACCAAAATAAACAGCTTCATAGTAACTAATGGCAACGGCCAAAACCATACAATTGTAAATTCAACCACAAACCAAATAGAAAGATTTTCGTCTTCATCCTTGCTTCGTTGCTTTTTTCGTTTGGTTGGTTCCACACAAAATCTGACAGAAAAGCAAAGGTCAGAAATCCCATCCTCCAGTTTGGTTTGTGTTTTTAAACTCCTCAAGAAAGGCTGCAGTTTCCGGGATCGAAATCCCCACTGAGCGCTCTCCATGCTCTGGGATTCGGTGCGTTCCAGCTGCAGACGGGGAGGGGGATTGGCGACTAGGTTCCGAAGAGGCACACAGATCACACACGGTCATTAAATAAACTCTTTTTACAATGTACAAGAAAATAAACAGTCTCTTCACAGCCCTCTGGAACATTTCCCGAGCCCCCAGGTGTCTAACATCCGGGTCTCAGCAACCTAATACCCTTGTCTCCCCATGCCTACAAACGCAACAGGGCAAGCCATCGGCACCTGGGAAATTCGTCAGTCTCCTGTCAGCTCAGCCGATGAGGGTGCGGCAGAAACAGAATTGATCAAAAGCTCCCTGGCTGGGCTGGGACTGGCTGATGGCTGGAGGATTCCACTCATCCTCACGTTCCCCACCTCTCCAGTGTCAGTGGGCACAGATTTACCCCCGGCAGCACTTTCTACGGGACACAGGAAGACAGCGAGTTCCCCACAAGCCTGCCCTTTAAAGGGAGGAGCCATGAGAGTCTCCGCCCTGTTCTTAGAAGACTGACACGACAATATATAATACACGAGCGATTGCAGGGGAGGGGGCGGACATCGAGGCTGCAGGAGATATTTAAAGCCGGGCCTTCTGAAGCTCCACCCGCAGCATCTCTCTCTCTTTCTCTCTCTTTCTCCCCCTCTCTCTTTCCCTCACTCCAGAGAGAGCTTCACCAGGTTGGCTTGGACCTTCGCCTGGTCCACCGCGTCCAGCAGGTTCTTGGCGTCCACGGCCAGGGTGTGGGAGGCCGTCAGCATCTGGCGCTTGCACTCCTCGCTCAGCGAGGTTACGGCGTTCTGCTGTGCCAGGCGCATCTTGTTGATCAGCTCAGCCAAGTCCTTGTTGAGAAGTTTCTGGGTGCCCTCAATCTGCCAACACAAATGCACACATGGCAGGGAGCATTAGAGGCAGAGGAGGAGCGTGAAGGACATTCTGAAACCAGAGGCTACATGTGTTGCGACCCCCTCTACTGGCTGGACCACGTAAGGGCTAACAGCCTACAACCGCTGCCAGCTAATGGCGCTACTCAGCTATGTTCCCACCCATTCATGTGCATGACTCAGGGCGGTCAGCAGGTCCTTCCATGACAGCTTCATCCAAGCCAGGAGCTAGGAAGACCCAGCCCAAGTCTGCCTGAGTGTGACCATCTTAGCCCTGTTTCTCCTCTACTGTCCCTTGCCAGGGGAAGATGCACGGGGAATTTACCAGCAAAGTGTACCACGGGTCTTGCAATGTTCGATGATTTCCTTAGAGCCCTGACTCCTAGAGCCATGGGACTAATCAGGACTCAGCTTCCACTGAGAAAAAGATACCCAAGTTCCCAGCTTTCTCTGGGGAAAAAGTGCACCTTCTTGAGACTGGAAGTCAAATAAAAAGAGTCCCTTTTTGTCACTGATTACATGACTTGGGGGCTGACTCATGACTCTGCAACATTCGGAGCTGGCTGGAGCTTTTCCAGGGAAGTTTGAAATAAATAAAAATCCCACCTCCATCCATGTGGGATGAGCTGTCCCCCCACCTCCATCCAC
>ML685822.1:197375-236296 GCA_007922175.1 Pelusios castaneus
CCCACCTCCATCCATGTTGTCCCCCCACCTCCATCCATGTGGGATGAGCTGTCCCCTGACACTTATAAATAGAGGCTCAAGCCACTCTGGGTGTCGCTGCAGTGTGGTTTCTTTAAGAAAAAGTCAAGATCCAGGCCTATATTGTCACCCTGGCTGCTAGACTTGGGGTGAAGCAGACCAAATCTTGCGATAGCCAAACCTGCTCTGCACGGGGGCAGATGGGGAGGGTCCAGCGAGCACTAAGGCCTGGAGACTCCCAGGACATAGGGGCTGGGAGCTGGGGGTAGGATGTCCCACACGATGGCTTCCCCCAGTTGCAGGCGTGTGGGAGCCGTACCTCAGTGCGCGATGACGCGGGCAGAGCTGGCAGGATCTCGTCCACACTGCCGATCAACTTCCGAAGGGACAGGCCCACGTTCTGTGAAGGAGGAAAGGCAGCGTGAAAGGGGTCTCCCACTTCAGCAAAAGGATTCATTCTCAAAAACAACCTGGGCCTTTCCGGGCTCAGGAGGGTTGCTGCAGACAGATGCACTCTGGGAAATGTTGCCCTCTGAGGAAAGGTGTACCTTGGGAAATGTGACCCACTCTTGGGTCAAGACCACCTCTGAGGAAAGGTGTACCTTGGGAAATGTGACCCACTCTTGGGTCAAGACCACCTCTGAGGAAAGGTGTACCTTGGGAAATGTGACCCACTCTTGGGTCAAGACCATCACTGGGAAGAAGTGCATGTTGGGAGATATTCCCCACAATTCAACGTAGAACATAAGAAGAACCATACTGTGTCAGACCAATGGTCCATCTAGCCCAGTATCCTGTCTTCCAATAATGGCCAAAGCCAGGTGCTTCAGAGGGAATGAACAGAACAGGTGACCATCAAGTGACCCATCCCATCGACCATTCTAAGCCCCTGGGTTAAGACTACCGCCGGGGGGAGGTTCCTCTTGGGAAATGTGACCTGCTCTTGGTTCAAGACCACCACTGGGAAGAGGTGCATCTTGGGAAATATAACATGGGCAGATAAAGGTCTAACATGATCCTATGGCTGGAAGTGGAAACGGGACAAATTCAGACCAAAATGAGGTTTAAATTTGTACTAGTGAGAGCAATGAACATTGGAACAATTTATCGAGGGTAGGGGCGGATCCTCCATCACTGGCAATTTTCCAATCATGACTGAATGTTTTTCCAAAAGCTCTTCTCTGGGAAAAATTGTGGGGCCATTCTCTGGCCTGTGTCACACTGGGGGAGGATCACACAGGTCCCTTCCTACCTTAGGATCTATGACAAAAAGTTGGCCTGTCTTTTCCCTGCCAGCCTTCCCAGGAGGCAGCCGTGGGCGCCTACCTCCTCCTCACCAGCCGTCCCCTCCCGTCAACCAGCCGTCCCTTCCCACCACACCCCGTTGCTTTACCTTCACCACAATGATGTACCCTTCTGGGGGCAACTGGCAGATCTCGTTCTTGAGCTGTAGTACCGCTTTCACCAGCTCCATGACGTTATCATACACCGCATCATCTGTTCGGTCCAGGTTGGCAGTGGGGGCCGGCTGGAACGACTGCCCGGAGACCAGGAGAGGACATATGATGAACCTGCCTGCAGGGTTGGCTTGGCAAAGGCTTCCCTCCCTTCTTCCCTCCCTCCATGGGGCCCTGAGTAGCTAGGGGCGAATGTCGGGCTGGAGCCAGCTTCAGAGAAGTTGCTGAGAGAGGCTGGGATGGAGGGAAACCAGCCTGGTTCATTCTCACCACTTACCTGAGCTCCCAGCCGTGGAGGCTTCTGGGGTGGGCCTGTGAACTCGGCTGAACCATCCGTAAAAGAAAAGAAGAATCATTTTTCTGCCCATGTATTATTTCCACTGCCGTAGACCTCGAAGACCCCAGCCAGGTCTCGTGGTACCGTGCCCTGTAGGCCTACACAGGGTCAGTCTACTCTTCGATCCGCCCATTGCAACTTCCAGCCCAAGGAGACATGCCCATGATAGCTCTGAGTGGCCAAACATGCTAAAAATACAGCGGCAGGAAGGGCTAGCCGCCCGAGTATGTACCTAGTGTCTTGGACGGGTATATTCTCCCCTACCCCAAAGAGCTCAGAGTCTGGGTTAATAGGAACTGCTCAATGGACCTTTAAATATGTTCAACCCCCAACACTGGTTTTGCCCTTCGGGTGTTAACTGGTGGAACTCCCTGGCACATGATACTAGATAGACAAACAACTTAGAAAGTTCCCTCTACCTCAAAAAAAAAAAAAAAAGAAGGATTAAATATTGTGTGGGAATGAGAGCTGGCATGTGCAGGTGTAACGGCTGCCATCAGAAACCCCACCCCAGTGCTGGTGGATAGGACAGTTTGGAATGGGTACTCACTGTAGTCGGTTTCCTTCTCTGGGAGCAGCTGCAAAGAAAAGAGAAACATCAACAATCCACCTAGGTCAAGGAAACATGAAATGGGGGTGAGCCACCACTTGTCTGGCGCCAAGCGAAGACCCAGCCAGACACCCGTTTGTAATATCCCGTGGGTCCCTTGGGACTGGCTAGGGCGGTAACCATGCTCACACAGCTTGGCTGAGCAGTGACTGGTAAGCAGCAGGGGAGAATGGCTGCCCAATAGCAGGGCAAAGAGGTAAACATCAAGGATGGGGAGGCATGATTTGGCATGGGATAAGGATTATTAACCCCATTGTACAGCTGGGAAGCTGAGACATGGAAGGCTCACTTTCCACAGGTCACACAGGATGTCTGTGGCAGAGAGGAGAAATGAATGCTGATCTACCATGTCATAGTTTAGGGCCCTAATCACTAGAACAAACAGATATCCAATACAGTCCAACCTATGGGACAACAATGTCCCAGCCAAGTACCTTTCATCCCAGGTTCTTAGCATGCATTACCAACAAGGACAAAGAAGGCATTTCAATGACCCAGTGAGATGGGGAACAACTGGAAGACAGTTTGGATCTTAACAGAATGAGCTTTGTGCTACTTACTGGAGGAGAATTGTTGTTCATAGAGACCATGGGGTCCTGTAACGGAGAAGAACAAAAAATGTGAATAGAATAGAACCCATGAAACAATTATCTTTATACATCATAGCTTTGGACTGTTACAGACATGCAGTCCCTGAGGAATACACACCTATTTCATGGAGAGAACTCAGATTTTCTTAGGTTGCTGAGCTAAGGGAGAATCTCCTTTAAGTATTAAAAATATAGGGCATATGACACACAAGCCATTTCCACGCCACCCAGCAGAGGCAGAGGTACACATTAGTAGAACTGGTTGGGAATTTTTTGGTGAAACTTTTTATTCCGAAAAGGCAAATTAATCTAAAATGAAACTTTTAGTAGGAAACCTTTGACAAATTTCCTGTTTTAAAATGTTCCCCATCCTGTTTCAACATTTTCAAAACACAAAGTTCCTTTTTTTTCTTATTTTTTTAAATGAGCATTTTTGAGCTTTCAGTTTTTCATCCCAGTTCAGGAGCAGAAGAATTTTCAAAGTCTTGGCCATGTTGCCAGGACAGGAAAATCCTTTCCTATCACTACACATTAGCCATGTATTGATTTTACTGAATATTGCACATCAGAGTGTGTGTTAAACAGACAAGTTCACAGTGGAGGAAACCAGAATTAATGTCCGTTTTATCATGAGATCTTTCCCATTCGCAGACTTAGACCATTACACATTAACAAACACATTCATTGTACCTGCTTTAAAAATATTGTTACCACTAATCAAAAGCCACCTCTTCCAACACTTTCAACATTCAAAGTATTTCCATACTGCAGAGCTGGCACACTTTTCCATGAAATTTTCCACAATATTTTCAACCAAGATCCATATTAGAACCATTCCAGATGTTTTTCATTTCCCCCAAGCCTGGCTTCCTTACTGATAACTGCGTTTCGCACACAAAGAAAATTTATCTGGCAATTCTACAAATTTTGATTAAAAAATATCCCATGGAAACTTTCATAAAAGACAGAATATTTCCATAGTTTTGACAGTCACTTCGTGAGAAGTTTCAGGTTTTGAAGAAAAAGGCCCTTTTTGACCAAATAAAAAAAAAGGTGTGTGAAAAACTTCAGCCAGTTCTCAACACCAGAGTACAGTATTCTCTGGTGATAAACCCAACCGCTGGGTTAGCACCATTAGAAGCTGTAGTACATTGCATCAGGAGTGTTTTTAAAAAATACTTGACTCCATAAATCGATCTTATGTATTTCTATGGCCTCTACTACTGGAGTATCAGAATGTTTCAAAGTCTTTTATGTATTTATCCTCACAACTCAAAGCACACCATAAGGCAGTGTAGTGCTGGTATCTTCATCGTGCAGATAGGAAACTGAGGCACAGTGGAACTTAGTGAATGGCAAAAGGGATCATAAAATCACAGAATCATAGAACTGGAAGGGACCATGAGAGGTCATTGAGTCCAGTCCCCTGCACTCATGGCAGGACCAAGGACCCTCTGACAGGTGTTTGTCTGACCGGCTCTTAAAAACCTCCAATGATGGAGATTCCACAACCTCCCTAGGCAACTCATTCCAGTGGTTAATCACCCTGACAGTTAGGAATTTTTCCTGATGTCCAACCCAACCCCCCTTGCCGTAATTTAAGCCCATTGCTTCTTGTCCTGTCCTCAGAGATTAAGAACAATATTTCCTCCCTCCTTGTAACAACCTTTTATCTAACTGAAAACTATGTCCCCTCTCAGTCTCCTCTATGGACTACACAAATCCAATTTTCATTGTTCTCTCTTAGCTCACATTGTCTAGACCTTTAATCATTGTTGTTGCTCTTTGCTGGACTTTCTCTAATTTGTCCACATCTTTCCTGAAGTGTGGCAGCCAGAAATGGACACAGTACCCCTGTTGAGGCCTAATCAGGGCGGAGTAGAGTGGAAGAATGACTTCTCGTGTCTTGCTTTCAACACTCCTGTTAATACATCCCAGAATCATGTTCCCTTTTTTTGCAACAGTGTGACAGTGGTGACTCAGATTTAGCCCCGATTCACTATGATCCCCAGATCCCACTCTTTCCTAGGCAGTCGTTCCCCATTTTGTATGTGTGCAACTAACTGTTCCTGCCTAAGTGGAGTATTTTGCATTTGTCCTTATTGAATTTCATCCTGGTTACTTCAGATCATTTCACCAGTTTATCCAGATCATTTTGAATTTTAATCCTGTTCTCCAAAGCACTTGGAATCCCTCCGAGCTTGGTATCATCAGCAAACTTTATCAGTGTGCTCTGTATGCCATCATCTATATCATTGATGAACATATTGAACAAAACCAGATCAGAACTGATCCCTGAGGGACCCCACTCAATATGCTCTTCCAGCTTGACTGAACCACTAGTAACTACTCCCTGGGGGTGCGTCTACACTGGTGCCTTAGGTCGACTTAAGAACGCTTAAGTTGACGTACAGAACTCTGCATCCACATTGGGGGCTTGTTAAGTCAATTTAAGCGCATCCTTAAGTTGATTTAATAACACCACCTCTGAAGGTCAACTTAAGGCTTAAATCCACCTTATTAAGTTGACTCAAAGCCAGTGTAGACGGGTATCTCTACACTACAGGCTCTGTTAAGTCGACTAAAAAGGCCGCCTTACGTCAACTTTAAGTGTAGACGCTCTGTTAAATCGACTTAAAGTTGACCTTGTTAAGTTAACTTAACAGAGTCGACTTAACTTAAGAAGTGTAGACATAGCTTGGGAACGGTTTTCCAGCTAATTATGCACCCACCTTAGAGTAGCTCCATCTAGGCTGTATTCCCCTACTTGGTTTATGAGAAGGTCATGTGGACAGTATCAAAATCTTCCTAAAGCCAAGATACAGTATACCTACCATTCCCCTCCCACCATCTACCAGGCGTGTTCCCCTGTCAGAGAAAACCATCAGGTTGGTTTGACATGATCAGTTTTTGACAAATCTATACCGATTGTTACTTATCACCTTATTATCTTCTAGGTGATTGCAAACTGATTAATTAATTAATTACTCAATTATTTTTTCAGGTACTGAAGTAAAGCTGACTGGTCTGTAATTCCCTGGGTTGTCCTTATTCCCCTTTTTACAAACGGACATTATATTTGCTCTTTTCCGGTCCTTTGAAATCTCTCCTGTCTTCCGTGACTTTTTGAAGATAATCGCAAATGGCCCAGATACCTCCTCAGTCAGGCCCTTGAGTACTTGAGGATGTATTTCATCAGGCCCTGGTGACTTGAAGACATCTAACTTGTCTCAGTCATTTTAACTTGTTCTTTCTCTATTTTAGTTTCTGATCCTACCTCATTTTCACTGGCATTCACTATGTTAGGCATCCACTCACTACTGAACTCTTTGGTAAAAACTGAAACAAAGCAAGGCATATAACAGTTCTGCCGTTTCTACGTTGTCTGTAAGTGATTTCCCCCTTTGTTGAATAATGGGCCTACCCCGTCCCTTCCCCTTGCTTCAAATGTTTTCTCGTTACCCTTTATGTCTCTCGCTAGTTTAATCTCAGTTTGTCCCTTGGCCTTGCTAATTCTGTCCCTACATACGTGAGTTATCTATTCATTTTCATCCTTTGTAATTTGTTCTAGTTTCCACTTTTCCTAGGCTTCTTTTTTGAGTTCAAGATCATTGTTAAGCCCGCGTGCTCTTGCTACATTTTGTATCTTTCCTACGCTGTAGGATAGTTTGTTCTTGTGCCATTAATAATGTCTCTTCGAAAAGCTACCAACTCTCTTGTACTGTTTTTCCCCTTAGACTTGATTCCCAAGAGATCTCACCTACTAACTCCCCGTGTTGGCTAAAGTCTGCCTGCCTGAAATTCATTATCTTTATTATCCTACCATTCCTTAGAATCAGGAACTCTACCACGTCATGATCGCTTCCACCCAAGGTGCCTTCCATTTTCAAAGTCTCAACCGGTTCCTCCTTATTTGCCAAAATCAAATCTAGAACAACCTCCCCATCTACCACTCTCACACCTGGACCATCCTAACATTATGCTGGTCTAATATTAATCAGAGCTGGGCAGGAACCAAATTTTCCACATTGCTGGAAATTCCACGATTTCGAAAATGTTTCTGTTCCAATACAGAACGAAAACAAACCAATAAACAAACGAACAAACACAAAAAAACCATAGAAATTTCCTATGGAATGAAATTCTGAAAAAAAAGTTGTTTGGGGCGATGCAAAGATTTCGTTTGGATTTTGACTTTTCCAAAACTGTTTATTAATTAATTTGATTATATTAAATACAATTTTAAGCAGGGAAACAAAAAGTCATTTCAGACTCAGAAAGTGAAACAGTCCCTTCCAAGAATATCAGAGGGAACACTGCGACCCCAGGGGGCCGCGCCGATCAGGGATTATTTCCTAAATGAAATGTCATCCAACTTTGACACATTTCTGGAAAATGTTTTGCGTTCGACCAATTGCCATTTCCAATGGATGAATGAGCCTCTGCAAAATGTCTGGCCCGCGGAGCCCACTCACCAGGGATTTCTCTTCGTGCCTCAGCCACTGGTAATCTTCCACCATCTGCTTCTGCTGCTTGTTGAGTATCAGCCGCATCTTGGCCCGCTCCATCTCCCACAGCTTCTGTGCTTCCTCTCGGCTAGTGGGCCTGAGGAAGTCTTCCTCCTTGGAGAGGGGGTGGGCTGTGACTATCGCAGCAATGGCTAAGGCCTGCCCACCTCCTGCACAAGCCAGGCCTGGCTGAAGATCTCAACCCAACAGCTCCCCGCTGCCCCCAACTGCCCATATTGACCCAGGTGTGATGCCCACAGGTACTCCAGAGTGACTTCAGTGGAGTTAGGCTGGATTTACACCAGTGTAAATGAGATCAGAATCTGTCCCCAAACCTTACAACACAGTGTCATGGCAACTTTAAGAGCCTGCCAGTCCCATTTCATTATCCACTGTTATTTACGATTTACCCACTATTTCATTCTAACAGTCCCACTGGAAGCTTGAAGCCAAGACCTTGTTCATTTCTTTCAAGGTATTTTTCTTCCTGATATGCACAGACACCATTCTGTAAGTTCCCCATCTTCAAGCGACTGACGAAGTGGGATTTTCTCCCACGAAAGCTCATGCGATAAATAAATGTGTTAATCTTTAAAAGTGCCCCAGGACTCCTTGTTTGTTTGGCTGAACTAGACCGACACGGATCCCCCTCTGGAACTTGCTATATTTGCCTGTTATTGTAGGCTTGCACAGTGAGAGATCTGGGCTGCCCGTACAGGTTTGTTACTTTAGGGTTATTCAAGGAGAGATTGGGGTTTGGTATAGAAGGGCTGCTCACGAGCGCTGGGCTACGCACTCTAGTATGTTATTATATTTATTTGTACTGTGGTAGCTCATAGAGGCATTGATCAGTGTCCGGGCCCCACTGGCGAGGCTCTGTACACACACGTCTACACAGGGGAAGACACAGTCCCTACCATAAGAACAGCCACCCAGGGTCAGACCAGTGGTCCATCTAGTCCAGCACCCGCAGCTGGTGTCAGGTGCTCCAGAGGGAATGAACCAAACCGAGCAGTTTCTCAAGCGATCCCTGCCGCCCGAAGTCTGAGACCGAGACACCTTGTGTGTGGGGCAGCGTGTTGGACCCTCTTAGCTCATTTGTGCCAGGATGAAACTCATGGCAACCTATCAGAGCAGGGCTTTCCCAAGCTCATCAGCAGTTCAGTCCCAAGTTCCTGGCTCAAGCAGCTGGGGCCAGGGTCGCTCCAGCTAATGCTTTCCCAGCAGGGGACCCGCCTGGCCAGTGACACGAGGAGATGCTTCCTAGTGCCTTCCAGCGGCTCACCTGGAACTAATTTCCGGTGGCCTACATGGGCCGCAGGGAAGACAGGCTGAAAAGGGGCCAGTGTGACTTGGGCTCAGTCCCACAGGCGGGGAAGAATCTGTTTTGCACAAGCGGCAGACACTGCAGTACAGCGAGGAACGAGGCCACGCACGGGACAGCGCCCCCCAATGCCACTGGGGTCAGTGCCGACCGAGGGGAGAGTGCCCCTGCTGCACCTCACCCGGCGTTCTCCGCTCAGCGCTCCCTCTGGAGCAAAGCAAGGCGGCAAGCAAGCCGGCCCGTCTTACCCGCATGCTGTGGCGCTTGAAGACGTTGTGCCGGTTGAGCGGCGGTGTGTGCAGGGAGTTGACGGGTGACTGGTACTCTAGGGGGCTGGTGAGCGTAGGTGAGCTGGCACACAGACCCTCAGGCACCTGTTTGGGGGAGCAAGAGGCGCCGGACACAGAACCAGACGGGGACAATTAGCGGCCACAGACAAAGAAGGGCAGAGAGCGCGAGTGAAAAGAGCAGGGAGTGCTTCAAAGAGGGACCTTCACAGTGGGGTGGGCAGGTGGGGAGGGAAAAACCCCTTCCAGCTGAGCTCCTGATGGTCTTTCAATGGGTGCTTCCCTTCTCCTCCTCCTGCCAGAACGGAGCTTCCCTTGCCTCATCCAGCAGTGAAGTCGCCAGGGGGCAGGCCGGTCTAGTGGTCTGAGCACAGACGGGGAGCCAGGAACACCCTGCGTTTTCTCTCCTGTCTGTCAAGACCTTGGGCAAGTCAGTTATGCCCCAGGCATCCAAAAAAATAAAATAAAAATAAAATAAATCAAGGCTCCCAACCTGAGTAGCCACAGCTGAATATTTTGGCCTACCTAGCCAGGGTCATGAATAGCCACAGAGACTATGGGTGCTCAGCACAGTTTGGCAACCAGGGCCTATGATGTCTAGAGTTGTGTTCAAAAAACAGGACACCAAAATTTGAAAATGTGGGCTAAAAGGAAAAAAACCCCACCTGTTTCCTGCCTCAGTTTCCCCATCTGTAAAATGGGAATAGTATTGTCTCCCTCCCAGGGGGAGTTGAGTAATAAAGCTTTGTCCTTCTTCTGCTCTTCTCCTTCCTGTGGTCTCAGGGGGCTTCACAAACATCCCGACCCTATCCCTTGCAAAGTAGGTCAGGACCATCACCCCCATTTCATAGAGGGGGAAACTGAGGCATGAGGTGGTAAAGTGATTTCACCAAGGTCACACACCAAGCCTCTGGCAGAGCCAGGAAGAGACTGTAGAGATCCCAACCCCAAATCCTACACTGGAAGCACTAGATCCCACTTCTCTAACACCCATGAAGTGCCTTACACCCACTGGGCCTGGCTCTGATCTCAGTTACGCCAGTCAGAGGAACTCCCCCCTGAAATCAACGACAGAGTTATGTGGGTGTACACCCCCTACAAGATCAGAATCAGGCCCTTCTGGTGCCCAGTTTGTGCAAGACATCACACCTCGTACTTCACTGCTGGAAGAGGACTAAGGCAGGTGGACCACGGCCCAGCGAGCAACCGTTCGCTCCGAGGTCTCCACGGCTGAGGTTAGCGAGCCCGCACTGCGCAAAGGAGAACAATTCAAATGCCCAACTACCAGCGAGCAGCAAAGGAGGAAGAAAGTTGGAAAGTTGGAAACTTTATAGTCCACGAAAGCTTATGCCGAAGAAAATCTGTCAGTCTATAAGGTGCCACAGGACTCTCGTTGTTTTTTGCTGTACAACAGACTAACACGGCTACATCTCTGGAAATTTTTTCTCTCCTGAATCCCATACAAAATCCCTGTGCGTTGGGATCTGGTAGTCATGTATGTCATTCCCCAGTGTGAAGGTCTCTCTTTAGGTTTCAGGGCACAGCCAAACACCCCCATTGGCTCTCTGAAATTGCACAGGACCAAACCCAAGAGGCGCTGGGCACCTGCCTCCCTGTCAGGGGGGTGCTCAGCGGCTCTACGGAGTTGGCTCAGAGGAAGCGAAATACAGCAGTAGGTGGGACGGAAATGCGACGGTCGCGTCCCATCAAGCACCAGTGTGTGGGTCAGGGAGCTCTCTGCTAGCAATATCTTGTCACGTCCGATCTGGCAAGTAACAGCCTTACCTGGAACTGCAGCTTGGGGGCTAGTAAGTTGTTTTGCGGAGGTGGCTTGTATTTCGGCCTGCTGGGCTGTGGGAAGACAAGGACAGGGAAAACCACGGGGTGAAGCGATCAGCACGCAGCGAGAGGAGACGCAAGGTTGGTCAAGGCAAGCTGCAGTCACGGGAGTTACGCACCGGCTGGGAGTCATCAGTCAAGACTCGCAAATGGAGCAAGACGCAGGCCATGAAAACCAACCAGGAGGGTCTTACAGACAGACCGCGTGTCTCACGACACAACGGGGGGGCAGATACCCAATACACGAGTGCAACACATTGCATCGTGCTGTGTCTGTGTGTCTGGCATAACACGGAGCATGTTCCATGTGACTGCACCTGTTACAGGTGCCTTAATCACACAGATATCTAGCTGAGCTCAGGCAGATAAAACCATGCTATATTTTAGACACAGCACCGGGGCAGGGGGCTACAGGAGATGACCCTAGGGGTCCCATCTAACCTTTGGTTCTATATGTCATTACCCACAACACGTTCATATTTAAAGGGACAGTGTTAGGTCAAAAATCATGCATTGACTTAAAAGAATAACGTCTCCTCCCCTTTCCTAGCCTCCGCTGGGGTTCTCTCGGAGCAAAAGGGTTGTGTTGTTTCTCTGGAGTCACAAGTGTGTGCCCGGCATAACAGGGAGCATAGTCCATGTGCGCAGACCAATAAAAAACCACACAGCTTGCCCCAAAGGACTTGCCGTCTAGGGAAACTCAAAAGACGGCAGGGATGGACCACAAGGGTCACGGAGGAGTCTCCATCATGGACAATTTTTAAATCACAACCAGATGGTTTTCTAAAAGATCTGCTCTCGGAATTAGTTGAGGGAGATTCGACAGCCTATGGAAACCATCACAGGGGTCCCTTCTGGCTTGGGAATCTATGAAAACCAGACCCTCACGTATGTGCCTGGATAATCAGGGAGAATCAAAACCATGCCCCTCAGGTGACAAAGCATACGTGGCTGCCTCTTGAGCTAAAGGAAGGATTCCATTAAACAGCAGCTGTAGTAGACTGTTATCCTCTTAAGCGGATCAGCCACTAGCAAGCCCACATTCTCCCAATGTGAGTGAGGTATACTCTATGGGTGGTCACCCCTCCAGAGCTCAGGCGGGAGCTAACCATCTTGTCACAGACTTGCTGCCCTGCTCACCTTGGGAGGGGGCTCCTGGAAAGATGTTGGTTCCATGATTTTGGGAGGCCGGTGACGATTGTTTCTCTCCTGGTCCCTGGAGATGTCCTTCTCCATCAGATAAATGTCGCTGCAAGCCATAGGAAAAGGAAAGGAAAGAACTGTGCTGTACAGCTTCCGCCAATGCCGGGGAAATGCTGAGCACGGCAGAGCTAACCGGGGCGATGAGCTGGGGAAACGGCTGTGAGCAGATATCACGGCTGGCGTGGAGTCTGCCAAACGAGAGCAAACCCGCGCCCCTGTCAGCCTCGCTCCAGCAGACACAGCGGGGACGGCGGGCTACAGCCTTGCCCGGGAACACAAGGGACTGCAGAATGCTGCTGACGCAGTCTGAAAACGGGACGGTCCGTTTTTGGGGACCTCTTTTGGTTTCATGCCAAGGAAGAACGAAAAAGGGTCTGAAGCTTGAAGGCTGCCGGGAAACGGGATTGTCGGCCCCAGCTCTGCCGAAGCACCGAGGATCAGGGTCACCGAATTCTGCGGTTACAACAGTGCGGAGTTCCCCCCACCCACGGCGGCCGACACAAAACATCCCCCAGCCGCCTACCTCAAGCTGCAGACCAGCTCCTTGAACTTGGGCCGGTCGTTGGGGTCGTAATCCCAGCAGCGTGTCATGAGGGTGTAGAGGACGGGAGGGCAGAGGTCAGGCTTCGGGAGGCGATCTCCCTTCTCCAGCACGCCGATCACGTCTTTGTTCTCCAGCCAGAAGAAGGGCTGCTTGCCGTAACTGAGGATCTCCCACATGCACACAGCTGGGCAGGCAGGGGACACAAAACATGGTGTCTCAGGGATGGCGCGGGTCAGGAGATGGGAAGCACTCATCCTGCGGCATGGGCAAGGCCCACAGAGCAGCAATGAGAGCCCCCCACCCTCCCCATGCTTCGTTGACAGGCCAGTGATTAGACCCCGATTCGGGAGGGCTGAGTTCAAATCCAGGCTCTGCCACTGATGTCATGTGGGACCCTGGGCAACTCATTTAGCCTGAAGCCCCATCTGCACAACAGGCTCCACCAGTGAATTTTGTCCCGGGGACTCCTGGCCACCCAGAACTTCCTACCTCCCTTTCCCCTAACTCCTCTCAGCTGGCAGCTGCATTGCACGGGGAGTTGCCAGGAGGGGAGAGATTTGCCTTGGGGCACCTGAGGTGCCATCGGCTCTCCTCGTTCAGCTCACGTCTCTGCTGCCTTCCCTAGACGGAATCCTACCCAACCCCTCTGGTGTAACTCCAGGGTAACGGCTCTGGATGTGCCCCATGGGAACTGAGGGCAGGATTTGGCCCTGTGTATAAGGAAGACATCCATATTCTGCCCTGGGCCCTCCCCTCTGCCCCCGCCATGCACGCCTCGCAGCCCGCCAGCACACTCACCGAACATCCACACATCACTGGCGGACGTGAAGCGGCGGAAGTTGATGGACTCTGGCGACATCCACTTGATGGGGAGACGAGTCACGGACGCTTGGGGAGCAGAGACGGCGATCAAAGACTGCGGCTCCCCGCCCAGTCCAGCTCCGGGCTTTCCCCACTCTCTGCAACCCCAACCCTGCTATGCCTCCTGTACTGGGCTTCCCACACACAGCCGCAGCCCCTCACTCGTGATCTGCAGTCCCCTTGCTGCTCCTGGGTTCACCCCATACACACAGAGCTTCACCTGCACCCCTCAGTCCGCTTTGCCAACCTCTGGGTCTGACGCGGTCTTTCTGATCTGGAGAAATGTCCCGCCCGCAGACTCCCCCCTGCTCTGCCCAGGCCACGGCAGACTTCCCCCTGCTCTGCCCAGGCCACGGCAGACTTCCCCCTGCTCTGCCCAGGCCACGGAAGACTTCCCCCTGCTCTGCCCCCTACCTTTGTAGTACTCATCATCCTCTATGTACCGGGAGAGACCAAAATCGCCCAGCTTCACACAGTCGGGGGAAGCCACCAGGATGTTCCTCACAGCGATGTCCCTGTGGAAAAGGGGGAGAATGAGTCACTCCCTGGGGGACGTGTTGGCCATCAGAGCTGGAGAGAGCTTCTCATGGCATGACCAGGCAATGGGGGAGCTCCGGGGACCCGTTTCCCCATGGCCTCGCACCTTTTTGTGAAGAATGAGTGCAACACGCAAAAGAATTCTGATCCGCGAGCACTTTCCAGACACTCTGCTGCAGTAATGTGCACTGCTTTGTCCCTGACTGGACGGGTGGACCTCTTCTCACAGGAGTTTTAAAACCCACCGGGGCTTCTTTGACTCCCTCAGGCAGACGCAGGGCTGGTAGGAAATCGAACACTTCCCCTTTCTAGGTGACACACAGGATGGGATTGGACCTGCTGGGGCTCTGAGTCCAGCCCCCAGCCTGAAGATCACCCCTCCTGACAGGGAGTTGCAGAAGCGGATCACAGGCTATGTATACACTTGTTAATTTAAGTCAACTTAGCATGTCTACACTTAAATTTTAAGTCGAACGTCCACACTGGACACCTAGGTCGACTTCTAGGGGCTAGGTGGACCTGGGACTGGTCCACGGTGGCAGGGGGGCACCCCTTGCCAAGTGCCAGGGGGTTCAGCCTTTGCCCCATTGTACCTGGGCAAAGGGGGACAGGGACCCTGGCAGGGCATAGGGGCATGCCCCCCTGGCAGGGAGGGCAGTGGGGAAGTCCTGAAGAGCCCTAAGTCGACTTAGGGCTACTCCAGGTCTACACTGGCTTAAGTCGACTTTAGAAAGTTGACTTAAGCCAAAAGTCGACTTAAAAGTAGGTTTTATAAAGTCGACTTAACTTTTCCTTAAGTCGACCTAAGCAGCTGCTTAAGTCGACTTAAGGGAAGTGTAGTGTAGACACAGAGTAAATTAAGTCGTCTTAAGCAAGCTTCAGCTGACTTAATTTACAAGTGTAGACGCACCCACAGAGTGCAAGGCCAGATCTGTGTTTAAACTTACACCAGCTTAGAGACGTTCAAGGCCCGGCTTGACAAAGCCTGGCTGGGATGGTTTATTGGGGGTTGGTCCTTGCTTTGATCAGGGGACTGGACTAAATACCTCCTGAGGTCCCTTCCAACCCTCATCTTCGAGGACTCTGTGATAGCTGCATCGGTCGGTCAGGGTGTGGAGAAACCACACCCACATGACATTGCTACGCTGACACACCTCCGCTGTAGATGCAGGTATTTCAGCGGAAAAGGCAGCTAGCAACATTCGAAGAGTGTTCCTACATAGGCAGAAAAACGCCTTTTGTCTGTGTACGCTGCAGCTCTGCGAGGGGGCTGGGCCGGCGTGGGTTCTGTAGCGTAGATACACCCTAACGGTAATTTACCATTACAGTCCCACAATCAACTTGAGTGCTGATGGTGCCCGAGCTGAGGAGGATGAGTTCTCAACCCTCTCCCCCTCCTTTAACTGCCTCTGTGGCAGGGCTCCCGTAGGACACTGGGAATCCAATCCCTCTCTGCTGGGCAGGATCGCATCCATATAAAACAGAATAGTTGTGTGTCACTGAGACTCCCTTGGCAAAGCAGCCTCTTTTTCATTGGAAACAGCTCTTTCCTAAGACCTACCCAACTCATTACATCCAACCCGCGTCTTACAGGATATTTATCTCTCTCGAGTAGCATGTATGATATATACAAAGAGCTCAGAACTTGTCAAAACTCCTATGTATTCTAAGAGGACTGGAGAGGTAACATTTAAGGAATAATGTATTCAACTGAAAGTCTGCTTTATGACTTGAAGTAGAAATGAGTCATAATTTCTAAGGAATAACACGGCTCAGTGGCGACCCATTTAAGAAAGAGGAAGTCGCCACCTCCCCAGCCGGCGACAAAATAAGGCAAGGATTTTATTGTCTATTCTTGCTGCAGTAAATGGGAAACCATCACCTTCAGAGACCAGGACAAAGAATCCACACTTAAAGGCAGAAAGAAATTGCAGCAAGCCGGAGCCATGCTGCCTGTGAACAGAAACAAATGGCTGTTTTCAGTATACAAGAGAGTCTGGAAAGACACTCAGCAAATGGAGGCAGAGGAATCCCCTTTGGGAGTGTAGGGTTTTCCTGAATGTTTATGTGAAGCCAGACAGCTCTGCAACAAACTGAACTTGGGGGGGAAAGCCTGATTTATTACCCAGGAACAGTAACTGTGGCTAAAATATAGGATCGTGGTTTAGATGGCAGTCGGTAACAAGCAGTGTGTCCCAGGGGTTGGCCCGGAGGCCAGCTTTGTTCACCATCTTCATTAATGACCTGCAGGTCATGTATTAATTTTAGGGACTAATAACAGGAATTTTTGCTTGGAACGCATCAGTTGGAAGTGACAGAGGAGGACAAGGACCTGGGAGTATTAGCTGATCACAGGATAACTATGAACCGTAAACGGGATACGGCCATGAAAAAAAGTCAATGCGGTCCTTGGCTGCATCAGACGGGCTATTTTCACAATAAACAGGGAGGTGTTAGTACCATTATACAAGGCACTGGCGAGACCTCATCTGCAATCCTGTGTGCAGTTCTGGTCCCCCATGTTTAAGGAAGATGAATTCAAGCTGGAACAGGCGCAGAGAAGGGCTACAAGGATGATCCATGGAATGGAAAACCTGCCTTGTGAGAGGAGACTCAGAGGCTATGTCTACACTTGTACTTTTAAGTCGACTTTAACTAAGTCGACTTAGTGTGTCTACACTTAAAATTAAAGTCGACTTAAAGGGGAACTTATAAAGTCGACCTAGAGCGTCCACACTGGATGCTCTAGGTCGACTTTGTGGGGCTAGGGGGACCTTGAGCAGGTCCACGGTGGCAGGGGGGCACCCCCTGTGTGCAATGGGGCAAAGGGGGACAGGAACCCTGGCAGGGCAGAGCCCTGTGTGTGATGCTGTCTGGATTTAGGGAAGCATTTATGATATTATTTTCTATGGCTATCTCATAAATGCTATAATCCATAGGAACTATGTCATGTTTGGTATCAATAGAAAGGTAGTAATTTGCTGGGAATGATTATATAGTTTATATCTAGGAATTCTATTTCCATTAGAAGTTAGGAATTTGATATTATATCCATACTTTAACTTGTGTCATTCTGGAGGAATGCCTTAGATGGGAGGGTGTGAACAACCATTGTCTCCTTAATGTTTAGGAATTTTCCAGGTAGAATGGTCCCAGGGAGTATCCTGATGAGCCATTAAGGACATAAAGACATTAAGGACATAAAGAATACAACCATTGTGTCCTTAATGGCTCTTCAGTTTACTCCCTGGGACCATATCACCTGGCAGATTCCTTAACATTAAGGAGACAATGGTTGTTCACACCCTCCCGTGTAAGGCTTTCCTCCAGAATGACACAAGTTAAAGTATGGATATAACATCAAATTCCTAACTTCAAATTGAGATAGAATTCCTAGACATAAACTATATAATCATCCCCAGCAAATTACTACCTTTCTATTGATACCAAGCATGATATAGTTCCTATGGATTATAGCATTTATGAGATATCCGTAGAAAATAATATCATAAATGCTTCCCTAAATCCAGACAGCATCACACCGTGTCCACATGCCCTGCCCTTTGGGGGGCATGCCAGGCTCCCCCTGTGTCCCCCCTGGCAGGGAGGGCATTGGTGTAGTCCTGGGGTAGCCCTAAGTCGACTTAGGGCTACACTGGCTTAATTCGACTTTAAAAAGTCGAATTAAGCCTTAGGTCGAGTAGAAAGGTGGTTTAATAAAGTCGACTTAATTTTCATTAAGTCGACTTTATTTTGCTTAAGCAAAGTGTAGTGTAGACGCAGGGCAAATTAAGTTGATTTAAGCTAAGCTTAAGTCGACTTAATTTACCAGTGTAAACGCAACCAGAGAGCTTGGCTTGTTTAGCCTAACCAAAAGAAGGCTGAGGGGGGATATGATTGCGTTTTATAAATACATTAGAAGGATTAATACCAGAGAGGGAGAGGAATTATTGGGGTTCAGCGCCAATGTGGGCACTCCTTGTTCATTTTGCTGACCAAGACTACCATGGTTCCCCCTTTGGAACTCGCCAGTGTGGACACAAGAACTAATGGATATCAACTGGCCATCAGGAAGTTTAGACTTGAAATAAGACATAGGCGTCTAACCATCAGAGGAATGAAGTTCTGGAATAGTTTCCGAGGGGAGCTGTGAGGGCAAGAAACCATAGTTGGTTCAAAACTGAACTGGATAAACGTACGGAGGGGATGGTCTCACGAGACAGCCTCGTTTGGCAGATCTTTGACAACTAGTGGTAAATATGCTGACGGGACGTTTGATGGGGCGGGTTCTGAGTTGATGCACAGAATTTTTGGGGGGTGTCTGGCTGGCGAGTCTTGCCCATATGCTCAGGGATTAGCTGATCACCATATTTGGGGTCAGTGCCGCAGGAGGTTTTTTGCCTTATGCTATAGCACGGGGCATACGTCACTTGCTGGTGGTTTCTCCGTACCTTAAAGTCTTTAAACCATGATTTGGGGATGTCAGTGACTCAGTCAGCCAGAGGTTAGGTGTCTATTGCAGGAGGGCTGGGGGAGGTTCTGTGGCCTGCACTGTGCAGGAGGTCAGACTGGATGATCACGTTTGTCCCTTCTGACCTTAAAACCTATGGCTATGTCTACACTTACCCAAGTTAGTTCGAATTAACTAATTCGAACTAATTTTAGTTAGTTTGAATTAACTTAATTCGAACTAGCATGGCCCCACTGGAATTTTAGCTCGAAATAGCCATGGCCATGCAGGGCACTTGCTTAGTTCGAATTAGTCAGTTGCATTAAGCTCAAGGAGCCGGTTAGTTCGAACTGAGCAGTTAGTTCGAACTAATATGACCACATTGACTTAATTCGAACTAACTAGTTCAAATTAAAGGTTAGCTTGAAAGGTATAATCAAATTTATTAGTTCGAATTAAGGAAGCCCTTAATTCGAACTAACTTGCAAGTGTAGACATAGCCTTTGAATCTGTGGAGGCTGGGGTGGGTTGTACCCCCAGCAAGTTTGCAGATAACAATAAGCTGTGCGGAGTGGTAGATACACTGGAAGGCAGGGATAGGATACAGAGTAGACAAATTGGAGCATTGGGCCAAAACAAATCTGCTGAGGTTCAACAAGGACAAATGCAGAGTCCTGCACTTAGGACGGAAGAATCCCAGGCTACAGACTGGGGACCGACTGGCCGGGCAGCAGGTCTAAAGAAAAGGTTCTGGGGGTTCCAATGGACAAGCTGGATAGGAGTCAACAGTGTGTCCTGATTGCCAAGAAGGCTAACGGCATATTGGGCTGTGTTAGTAGGAGCATTGCCAGCAGATGGAGGGAAGTGATTGTTCCCCTCTATTCGGCACTGGTCAGGCCACATCTGGAACACTGTGTCCAGTTTGGGGCCCCCACTACAGAAAGGATGTGGATAAGCTAGAGAGAGTCCCAAGAAGGGTAACAGAAATGCTGAGGGGGCTGGAGCACATGACTTATGAGGAGAGGCTGAGGGAACTGGGTTTGTTTAGTCTGGAGAAGAGAGGAGTGAGGGGGGATTTGATGGGGGGATTTAACTACCTGAAGGGGGTTCCAGGGAGGTCGGAGCTAGGCTGTTCTCAGTGGTGGCCGATGACAGATCTAGGAGCAATGGTCTCACGTTGCAGGGAGGAAGGTTGAGGTTGGCTATTAGGAAGAACTTTATTCCCTAGGAAGGTGGAGAAGCACTGGAATGGGGCACCCAGGGAGGTGGTGGAATCTCCATCCTTAGGTATTTTTAAGGCCCAGCTTGACACAGCTCTGGTTGGGATGGATTGGTTGGGGTTGGCCCTGATGTGAACAGAGGGTTGGACCAGGTACCCCTGGGGGTCCCTTCCAACCCTCATCTTTCAGTTCTGTGTTGTAACCAGCTGTTCCCACTTCTAGTAAAATCTTTTTCATTTATACAAACCTACTTTTGTGTTATCATAAGTGCTTGCGAATGCTGTGTGTTTTACAGAAGTGGTATATTCCAGGAAACCTGGGTATGCCACACCTTTGGGTGCAGAGGGTTAGGAATTTCTGCGAGGAAGCAGTTGAGGGGCTGGATATCACACAGACACAATCCAAAGGGGCCTTGTTAACATACAAGGTGAGGACAAGGATGGGACAGCCCAGAGGAGAGAGATTTGATTGAATGGCTGGTGAGGACAAAGAGCTGACACCCATCCCACTAGCTACCACGAGAAAGACACCCTCTTGCCACAGATGGCAGGGTCGTGGGTACCCCAAGAACCCTCCCAACCCAGCACACTGTAATTTGCCGTGATTGTGCAGTTACTCCCCAGTGTAACCATGTGTAGAGCTGAGTGAATCACTGATTCTTCAGTTTGGTAACTGAACCAAAAAGGAAAAGGAAAAAAAAACTTTTAAAAAATCTTGTTTTCCTTTTTCTGGTTTTTATAGCATTTTAAGAAATAAAACTGAAGTTAAATTTGAAACCAGAAGTTACCCTCGTTCCCCAAATCCAAATGCTTCATTTAGAAAATGCAGATACTCGTGAGGGAGGGACTCTTCGTCCCGCCCCCACTCCCCACCCCCCAGTGACTGAAATGATTCGTCGGCACTGGTGCCAATTTGAATGCCGACTGCCTCCCCACTGTACCTGTGCACACAGTTGATGGCCTCCAGGTACGCCAGGGCTTTGCCAATCTGCAACACGTACAGGATGAGGGTTAGCACCTTGAGGGAGTTCTTGTTCTGCTCGAGGTAGTGGCCCAGCTGCATGGGGGAGAAAAGAGACGCAGTTGCTGTTAGGGGCAAATGCAGCCGCAGAGGGGATCCAGGCAGTGCAAGCCAAAGAAACCCAGGAAGGAGGAGCAGCCGAGGGAAGAAAGAGGTGGGATTCGAAAGCAGCTGTGATGTGCAGATATCAGAGAAGCTGGAGTTGGGATGGGCGTCCAGAAGTCCCAGCCTTTCAGCACCATCCAAATCTCCTGAGAGTGATGGGGACTAGTGGGGGACCCACTCTGGAGCAGGCAGGAATCATTAGTAATATTTTACAGGTGGGGAAACCAAGGCACGGAACAGGGAAGTGACTTGTCCCACGGGCCCTGGCAGCACTGCACGTGGAACCCAGATTTCCCAGAACCAAGTCCCCTGTTCCAACAACTATGGATGGGGCAAATGGCTAATGGGCATTCGTTATAGCCGTACGATCTCCACATCACAAAAGGTTCCCACACAGCTGGAGAATCTCTCCATGGGTGTAAACTAAGCTACCTCAAGCAGCCACGGGAGTCGGAAGCGCCCGCTCGATCTCTGCTCCAGTGGCCCCACCCACACGCTCCACCTCTTCCCTGAAGGCCCCGCCCATTCTCCATTCCAGGCCCCGCCCCCACCACTCTCATTCCGCTTTTTCCCATCCCGCCTCCTCTCCTTCGCCTGCCGCTTGCTCCTCTCAGAGTGGAGGAGAAAGAAGTGATGCACAAGCCAGGGGGCTGAGAGGTGTGAGCAATGTGGGCGGGGACCTCGGGAGAGGAGGCTGAGTGTGGGCGGAGCAAGGGGTGGAGCATGGGCGGGGCCTTGGGGAAGAAGTGGGCGGGGCCTCAGGTGGGGTCAGCCTCTCCAAATGCGAGAGACACAGACATTTCCAAAGGCTTTGCTCTCTGACAGGGAGCCAGGAGTCCTGCCAGAAAGAACAGCCCCCACCATAGGCCCTCCAGCTAGAGGCCCCCCACCATCATTCCCCCCACTCACCTCCCCATAGGGGTACAGCTCCATGATGATCCAGGTCGGCTCCTCCTCTGCGATGCCAATGAGCTTCACAATGTGGGGATGATCCAGTTTCTTCATCAGGACTGTGAGTGAGAGATACAAGAGGGAAGCTCAGATACAGCGGCCGCATGGCCCTTTCTCTGCCCTCAACCTTGTCCCAAATCTGCCCCCACCTTGGCAGATGCCTTTCTCCAGATCAGCCCACCTGGGTTCTCTGTCCCAGTCTCTCCCACTTCACCCCCGGTTGGTTCTCCACCCTGAGCAAGAACGGGTACAGCAGAGATGCTCCGGGATCAGGGGAGGCAAGGGGAGCTACGTACCGGCTTCGCTCAGGAACTTCTCCTTGTTCTCAGGGGTGCAGTCCTTCTTGCAGGTCTTCACGGCCACGTTGATCCGCTCCCCTTTCTGGAAGGAGAAGAAAATGGGGCTTTCACCCTAGGCCTCTGTCAAGGGGTGACATCGCCCCGTCGGGGGGCCACATTTCCGCTCCGGGGCTAAGCTGGGAGATCCAGATAGCCACTGGGGCAGGACAGAGGATCAGCTGAGGGGCGCTATTGGAAGGAGAAAGCTGGTAGGAAGTGCCTCCAAAGAGGGGACGGTGGAGGTCTGGGAGTGAGAAGAGCTCAGAGGAAAGGGAAGTTGGATTGTAGGGGAAATCAACATCCCTGTGCAGCCGGCCCTGACGGGAAAGGGCCAGGACTGAGGGGAATCAGACGCAGAAGAGAGGACAGAAGTTGAGGGAATAAGGAGGCTGGATGAAGAGGACGTGAAGCAGTGAGCCAAGATGCCCAGCGGCTGAACACTGGTGCCGGCCGTGACTGGGATGTCACTGGACTGATGAGGTTATAGGCTGCAAAGATGTTATTAAAGCCCCAGAAAGGCGTCTGGCCTATGGCAGGCTGCTCCCACACAGCTACAAGAGGGTCCTGCCAGACTGGCCCTTTGCCCAGCCTGGTCTGTGCGGGGCTGGTGTCTGCATTCCTGTCCCCCTCTCCGCCGGACCTGTGGAGAGGGTCGGTTGTGGGGCTGCTGGCAGCTGAGAGAAACCGAACTCACCTGGTTGGTGTAAATGCCCTCGTAGACCTCTCCGAAGAAACCTTCCCCCAGGATCCTGCCCAGAGTCACGTCCTCTCGGGAGATCCCGTACTGCTGGGCTGGCAGGACAGAGAAACCAGCGTCCATTAGTGCCACCAACTCGTCCCTAAGAGTCCCTCCTCAGCCTGCTTGGAGATGCCCCAGGGGGTTTGTTTGTGCCCCACTGCTCAATGGGGCTGTTACTGCCAGAGCAGACCCTTTCAAGCCCGTTGGTCTGCCGGCTATACCAAACCAGAGTCCGCTGGGTGGGGAGGGGAAAACAAGATTGATCCTATTGCCCAAGTCAGACCCCGTTCTCAGTCCCGTCTGGTCTCCTCCCCTGCTGTGATGGTTACGAGTGCCGGGCACAGGGCGACGAGTGTGTCTTAAGACAGTTTATGAAGGAAGGACACGAAGCAAGGAGTGGACAAATGCATGAACCTCGCGGCCCACAATCACTTGGGGCAAGCCAGAGTGGGAGGTTAAAGATAATAAGACACATGCAGTTTGGGTAAATCAAGGCAGATCCTCCCCTTTTAATGGCACTAGGCCACTTTACCCCAGCGAAGGACTATGGGAAAATGACACCTTTCAGACCATGCTTTTAAGGAGCTCCTAGTAGGCGGGGCTGGTTCTAGCTCCTCCCTCTTGCAGCTTGGCTCCACCCATCACCTCTCCATGGCCGCATGGGAGCCAGCGAAGAGGCACAGATTGGCCCACTCCGTCTCCAGCCAAAGTAAACCCAGAGGGGCCAGGCACGGCACCTACCTCCAGACTTGGGTCTCGAGGCCTCATCGGGGATTTCAGCATAAATATCCGAATCTAGGGCAAGAAGTTGGGTGGTAAAAACAGCCGCAGCTGTGCAAGGCCTGACTCGGGTTGTTTCTTTTAGGAAACCAATGGATCTGAGCCCCTAGGAGCTGTCACTGGCTCTGCTTTAAAACCAGGGCTGCAGCAGTGTGGAAAGCCCAGGGTCACCGCCCGCACGGCCCACCCACAATACTCCCAGCTGCTCGCCATGCGACAGCTTCCGGCATTTGATTACGGGCTGTGCAGTCCCCCGCATGCCCTTGCAATCAGCTGGGCAAGGAACATGGGAACTGTGGGGTGAATAAACACAGGGGTCCGTCTAGTTCTGGCCAGTGCTGGCTGCTGCCCAGGAGGGTCTAGAGAGGCAGGAAGGACCGACGGTGCGGCTGCTGGTTCTGCCTGACTGTGGTCATGGAATAGAAAGGAGAAACAATCAGGGTCTGTCCAGATCCAAATTACCCCCCGGTCAGGGGTAAGGGAAGGTGGCGGGGGGCTGGATTTGGCTCAGGCATGCCTCTGCTAAAATGGAGTTGAGGTTTTCTCTCCAATGCAGACTGCAGACCCCCTCTTCCTAACACTCCCATCCTTCTGTTTTCTCCTTTTCCAACTTGCCGGGCTGTGGCCCAGGCCAGCTTCTTCCTCTGCCGTGACCGAACAGTGAGAGAGTGAATGAGACTCACCCACACTCATGCTCTCAGAGAACGTGGATCTTCTCTCATCTATGTGCCTACGGGTGAAAGCGACAGTCACCAGCTATCCAACACATTCAGCCACCCATCCATCTCTCCGTCTGTCTGTCCAGCCAGCTCCTTATTCTTCCATCCACCCGCTCACCTCCCGGATAGCCAGCGTCCATCAGCAGGGTATCTCAGCCCTGCTTGGAAACCAGGGATCCATGGGATCTCTGAGCACCACCCCTGGTCAGGTGGTCTGGTCACACCTGATGTCCACAGCTGGTCAAGTTTGGTTTTACTGCTCCCGCGGGACATCCCGCCTCCGTGGCCCCCTCTGCCCATTGCTGATTCTGGCCCCTCCATCGGTTACGTTCTACTTACTGTGCTGGGATCTGCGGCAGGCTAACTCTATTCTCATTCTCTGCGGAGAAAGGGGGAAAAGGGGATTTATTGTATGTCTCCTGCCCCCAGGCTCTGAGGACTTTTTAGCCTCTGCTTCCCCATCCTTAGCTATACGGTAGAGACTCCAAGGACGATGTGGGGCAGACGGCAGAGTGTGGGGACTCAACATGCAGGCAGTGTTGGGGCAGATGGAGGGGGCAAAAAGACCGTCCCTTTCCCCCCACACACAGCTGCTCTGTGACCTGTGTATGGACACCAAGCCAAGACCCCAAAATGCCACTGCAGCATCCCAGCATAGATCACAGGCGCAGCGGGGTTGGTGGCTCTCAGCTGAATGGACATTTGCCCATCGCTGGTAAATTAGCAGGATTGTGACACTCTCCCAGGATGGGAAAAGACTGAGCATTGGAATGGAGGTCTGGAAGAATTGGGCGGGGATTCAAAACTGGACTAGTTGGGAGCCAAAAATCAGGACTGGGGAGAGGGGCTCTGGCTTGGATTATCAACCATGAACACTCAGCCCCCCTCCGGTGTCCCTCGCGCCTGCGCTCAGAGAGAGTTGCTCACCTTTCTGGGGACGGACGATGAGAGATCTTTCCTGGCCCCCCTGCAGCCGGCAGTAACCATCTATCAGATCAGCCATGTTCTCTGCCTCGGCCAGGGAGGAGGTTTTAATAGCCAGGGACTGTGGAACATGAAGGGGAGGGAGTATGAAACCCATGCAAAGGTCTGGCTCCAGCATACAGGTCTGCGTGCTCACAGTTGGACGAGCAACTGCAGGAGACAGGCTAGAGTGCAGCAGGATACAGAGCTGAGTGAGCCTCGCAGCATGTGAATTCACCCATTCAGATCCATTCAGAGGGCCAAGGGCCGAGGTGATGGGTCACACCGGTAACAGGCTGTTCTGAGCTGAGGGCACTGTCAGGCTTCAGGGGACATTGGGAGGTGCAAGGTTACACCACGTTACACCCTCTGAGATGCACCTCTGTATCTGGCCCTACGCTTTAATATCTTTGAACCACACCCGGACAACTCCAGTGATTTCAGATGGGACAAATTGGGCCCCTTGGGTATTTATTGGTTGGGCACCACCTCCAGCTATTGAGCGTAGCCAGCTACAACATTCTTGCAGGCAAGTTAAAGAAGTATGGCTTGGTGATTGGACTAGAAGATGGAGAGAAATCTGGCTAGGTCATCAGGCTGTGATCAATGACTCTACGTGGCAGCCGGTAACAAGCAGAGTGCCCCAGGAGTCGCTGCTGGGGCTGGTTGTCCAACATTTTCATTCATGATCTGGAGGATGGGGTGGGTGCATCCTTGGCAAATTCTCAGATGACACTAAGCTGAGGGAATGGTAGATACACTGGAGGGCAGTGAGGAGGAGAGGATGCAGCGTCATCTAGACGAATTGGAGGATTGGACCAAAACAAATCTGATGAAGGTCAACGAGGAGGACTTGGGATGGAAGAATCCTATGTAGTGCTACAGACTGGGGATGGGCTGGCCACGCAGAGGTTCTGCAGAAAAAGACCTGGGGGTGACAGTGGACAAGAAGCTGGATATAAGTTAACAGTGTGTCCCAGTGCAGGTACTCGGCCAGGTACCCGGGGCCACCGCTGGCAGTGGCAGGAGCCGGAGCCACATCGCTGTGAAAAAAGGTGCCAGTACTCCATACCCCTGAGCACAATCACAAAAACAGCACCGGTGTGTCCTGATTGCCAGGAAGACTAATAGCATATTGGGCTGCATTCATAGGAACATTGCAGGAGATCGAGGGAAGTGATTATTCCCCTCTACCCTGTACTGGTGAGACTTCTCTGGGAGGACTGTGTCCAGTTTTGGGCCCCCACTACAGAAAGGATGTGGTAAATTGTAGAGTCCAGCTGGGGGCAATGAAAATGATTAGGGGGCTGGGGCACATGACTTATGAGGAGAGACTGAAGGAACTAGGCTTATTTAGTCTGCAGAAGAGAAGACTGAGGGGGGATTTGATAGCAACCTTCAACTACTTGAAGGGGTGCTCCAAAGAGGAGGGAGCTAGGCTGTTCTCGAGGGTAACAGAGGACAGAACAAGGAGCAATGGTTTCAAATTACAGCTGGGGAGGCTGAGGTTGGATATTAGGAAAAGCTTTTCCCTGGGATGGTGGTGAAGCACTGGGATGGGTTCCCTAGGGAGGAGGTGGAATCTCCAACCTTAAGGCCCAGCTTGACAGAGCCCTGGATGGGATGGTTTGGTTGGGGTTGTTCTTGTGGGGATTGGACTAGATACCTCTTGAAGTCCCTTCCAACCCGAACCATCTGATTCCACGACCGGCTTGCACTCGCACCCTGTGTTAATAACAGCTGGTGGTAAGACGCATGAGTTGTAATGGAGCCGTCAGTCCCAGGATTTTAGACAAAGAAAAGTTGGTCCAATAAAAGATATTGCCTCACCCAGCTTGTCTGTCTGGTGATAATATCTGACTGAGTCAAAGGGACCGTAGGGTAACCCCTGCCAAGATGCCGGATTTGCTGGGTTTAAACCAGTCAAGACGGACGGCTGTCCAGCCTCCTTTTGGAAACCTCCACTGAAGAAGCTTCTATAACCGCCCCAGGCAGTCTGGTGCATTGTTCTATCGCTCTTACCATCAGGACGTTTTTCCTGAGATTTAATCTAAATTTGCTCTGCTGTAGTTTGAACTCATCGCTGCTTGGCCTGCCCTCTGCGGGAAGAGAACAACTTTTCTCCAACTTCCTTATGGCAGCCTTTCAAGTATCTGAAGACCAGCATGATGTCTCCCCTTTTCCAAATTAACCGTGCCCAGTTCCTTCAGCTTTTGCTCATATGGCTTCCAGTCCATCCCTTGGAGCATCTTTGTCACTGAATCCTTTCCAGTTTCTCTACATCCTTTCGCTATATTGGTTTCCAAAATGGGACACAGTCCCCCAGCTGAGCTCAGAGAAGGGCTCCAGTTGAGGTCTAACTAACTAACATCACCTCCCATGACTTGCATGCTAAACCTCTGTTCATTCAACCTAAAACTGCATTTGCGGTTTTTTGCAGCATCCTGGCATTGTTGATTCACACTGAGATTGTGATCTGCCACCACTCCAATAGCCATCCCCAAGCTCTGCTGCGGCCAACCTGTTTTCCTCCGTTCTGTATTTGTGCATTTAGCTTCCCTAAGTGTAGCACCTTACATTTGTCTTTGCTGGTCTATAGTCCAGTTCTCCAATTTCTCAAGATCCAGCTGAATTTTAGTTCTATCCTCCAACGTGTTTGCAACACCCCCCCCCCCTTCCCCGACCCCCAGCTTTGCACCATCTGCAAATTTGGTCACTATATGTGACCCTGTGGTTTTATTTCTGTTACCACTAAAAAATGAGACTCTTTTTTCACAGCTATTTTTAGAGGAGTCCTCTCCCAAAACACACCGAAATAATTCTCAAGTTTCCCCTTTTTCTCACCTAATTTTTCTTTCCCAGCCTTGGCACCGGGCACAAGGGAGGGAACAAATATCCGATAATAAAGTGTAGACATGCTAAGTCGACTTAAATTAACATGTGTAGACATAGCCTAAGAGACCGGCTCTCGTTCAAACAGGCATTAATTAACTCAGAGACCCTCCCTGGCCTGGGTTGTACAGGAAGTCAGACCAGATGATCACAGGGGTCCAGCTGGCCTTGGGATCAATAGGGCTTGAGGACAGCCAGAGACATTGCAGCACAGCCCATTTCCCTCCATTACCTGGGGGGTCCCCGTCAGCCCCAGCTGCAGAATGGCTCTGCCCTCCTCCGCGCTGGAACATTTGATGGATTTGATTTGCTTGAACTCGGCGAGGCAGGTGGGCTGCAAGACACCAGATACCCAGTGTGATCACGGGGCCTGTTCAGCTGGGATGCTGGAGACCCATGATCATGTTTCGCTGGACATCTCCTCATTGGCCGGGCAGAGGGACAAGGCCTGCCCTCCCTCCGTTTCGGGGTGCCCGTCGCTCCTCTCCCGTTCTGTACACAGCTCTGCTGCCCTTGGTCAACAGAAGAGAGAGGAACCGGGCCAGGTGCCAGTCCAGCATCTGTGGCATGTGGGGACAGCTGAACCCCTTCTAGATTTACCCCATCCCCCTCCTTTTACCTTTGCTTCCTTGCTTGTCATCTGCCGGATGCCTGCGGGCCCGATCACCAGGTCCACCGTGATCCTCCACCCTTGCTGGAAGGGAGAGAGAAGGACATGGGTGGGGGTCACTGCTCTGCCTTCAAAACAGCCCCGTCCCCCGTCCTGTGAGCATCTCAGATGGTCCAGAGGGCCGGGCAGCGTGGCAAGCCCCACCCAGCGTGCCAGACACCTGGCTTGCAGGGACCATCAGGGCAGGAGGGCCGTTCGGTCCCAGGGCCGTCAGTCTATCGTTTCCCAGTGCAGGCTCACAGGCCAGCTAGGGAAGGGGACAGCGGAGGTGGGGCCACTTGTCTGAGAAGAAGTGGGCGGCTGAGACTCACCCTCTAATTCCCTTGGGGCGAACTCTTCTCAGCTGAGTGGCAAGAGGGACCGTTAGCCTCTGTGTGGGGCTTAGAGGTGAGAAACCGGCAGCCCTGGTGCCGCGCCCACGGCAGATCTCCGGCTTTCCACCCGTGTCCCTGCCGGCCCATCTCCATCCCCACCCGCAGCTCCACGCTGGGCAAGGCATACATGCCGATGTGCCCCACAGCCTCCACCTGCTTCCACCCCCTCTCTGAGGTTACCACCGCTGACTGTCCAGCGCCGTGCACCGACCGCGGATACCCACACCTGATGCCCCACTCGTCTTCCCCAAGCCCCGTAATAATTCACTCCGGCGATGGCCGTGCTTGCAGGGTGGGGATTCCGGGGCATGGCAGGCAGATGCAGGCCAGCGAAGACAAGATGTCAAACCACGAGCCGCAGCACATACCACTTTGTTAGTGGTGCAGCGCAAACCCCCCAGCACCCAACAGGAAACTCAGGCTGAGCCTGGATCCCATTCGGGGATGGGCCTGGGTCCAAATTCTGAGTGGAAATGCTGCAAAACCGGGCGCTGGTCCAAGTGAAACGTAAAGGGTGCAACACTAAGGGACACAAGTGCAGAAAGTGGGCGTGCACAACCCCCAGGGCGCTGAAACCACGGAGTTTCCCAGAGCACTCATCACGAGCAGTGGCTGCTGCCCCCCCCCCCCCCCCCCCCAGCTGACTCTCCACCCCAAAGCTGCGCAAAAGCCACCGAGACCAGCGGCAGGGCGTTGGAAGTGCTGACGGGTGTTTGCTGCCCCCAGCAAAGTAGGATATTTTCTAGGACAAACTCAGGCCTAGGGACAGAGTCCAGGTCCACCTTTCTGATGGCCAGAGCAGCAGAAACCAAAGCCGTGTTACTGGGCATGCTCTGGGCAGGGGTGTCAGAGGGGGAACCCCCCGGCTTTACTGCGGGGGACATTTCTGAGATTGGCACATCAGAACTGCCTGTCTGGCTCAGACCCAGGGACCCCCTGCCCAGCCTCCCGTCTCCCAGTGCCCAGCCCTGGCTGTAACAGATCAATCTGCCCCCAGGGGAAAGCTACCTAGCCCCCATCAGGGGCTGACTTTGCCCCTCTAGTGAAGCCCTCATGCATTTTAAGGGCTTTCTAACGGGCTCATAAGTCAGGATGTTCTTAACCTGTGTTGTAGAGGTCTGTGTTACGGACAAGCCTGCTAACGAGAGACAAAGGGGGCAATTGCCAAGGGGGCTGGCAATTTGAAAGGACGCAGGTCTGTTCCATCCCTGGCTCAGGCCCCCAGCTGTTGCTCACCACCGGGGAGTAGGGGGGGTGTGGAAGAGGGGAGGGGGGCAGAGCAGGGGAAGGGTGGAGCCTAAGTTGGAGCGGGGATGGGGCCTGGGATGGAGCGAGGTTGGACTGCAGGTGGGGCCACGGGTGGAAGAGGCAGGAGGGGACAGTTCTGCCCTGTCCCCGGGGCCTGAGACAGTCGGACTCGATTACCACAATGGCCCCAGCTGGCCTTATACTCTGTGCCCCTCTCAGCACTTAGTCCTTTTTGGAATCCTGCTGAGACGCCCGATATCCGGCAGCGGTGAGTCCCACAGGCTAATTTTGCCTTGTATAAAAAATAGCGTGTGGTATCCATTCGAAACTGGCTTCCTTCCCCTTTCATTGCCACCCCAAGAACCGAGCTCAGGGAACCAGATCCTCGGCTGGTGGCGATCGGGGTAGTCAGTGGAGCGACGCTGAGGGTCCGGCACTATGTTCCTAGGAAGCCAAGAGCCACTGATTTCTACAATGGCCCCTCTGCTACCTTCATCCTTGTGGGTACGCTGAAAGGCACTCCTGGCTGCCAGCGCAGGGCGTCTCAGACGCAAAGACCTCCTTAAAGCCAACGCATCCCAACCCCTCTCCTTTGGGTCCCAGAGAAGCAATTCAGTGGTACACACAATTGGGACCTTGCAGCTACTGCCTGAGAGCTAGATTATGTGGCGGGTTGGATCTATGCTGGGCGGAAGTGGAATGAGGGCTTGCCCTGTTTGTAAACTCAGGCCTGGGGCCAGGATGTTAGTTTTGCAGGAAAAAGCCATAAGGATCTGCGGGCATGACTCTCAGTAGCAGGGGGGCCGAGCGTTTTGGGCACAGAGCTCGCTGGAGCGTCGGGCCTGGGGATTTCACTAGTGTCCTTGGCTCATGGCACTGATTTCTCACCCTGAAAGAAACCATCCTGCCAGGGCACAAAACTCTGGCTAACCACTGAGGCCCAGGGCCAGCGCTGTTCTCTGCCCTGTTCTGCATGCACCCAGCCATTTCCATCGGCCCTTCTGAGTGCTGCCCACAGAGCAGAAAGTTTCATGTTGAGCTGCCCACAACAATGCCCGGTTCTTTCCCCCGGGCAGTTCCAGGGAAGGCAGGAGACGGCAGTGTGTATAAATATTCCTTCCAATGCTGCGGAGGCAACCGCCGGGTACTCTCGAGAGTTCAGGAATCCCCTGGGGTGCTGTTCAGAGTTCCAGGGTTTCCCTGCGGGAAACTATTTATTCCCTTCTTTGGGAAGTTCCCTGTGGGTATTTCCCAGGGCTGAGTCATGGAGCGCCCGGTGATCAGATCAGTCACTCGCAGCTGACATGCTTCAGCCTAGATCTGCATCCCTGGGGCGGACCCTCAGACCCTCCTGTGCTTCCAGCACCAGCCCGTTCACTCATGGCAAGCTTGGAACTAACCCTGCTGCCCCCCAGGAGACACTCGCCCAATTCTCCCTGCTCCCCTCAGGCCTGCTCTGCTGGGTCTGCACCAAGAGAGGACCTGGCTCTGACTACACGCTGGGGTCAAGGAGAAGTAACTCCCCTTGGGAAGGGGGAATTCACCACGGGAACAGAGACCGGTGCAGACACCGCACCAGCCCTTCTCGCACTCAGAGCAGAGGCGTTGGGCGTACCCTGCACACTGGCACATACACCGGCCGCCTCGCCCCGCGTCCCCGCGCTGCGACTCACTATCAGCTCGCAGCGGTAGCTCTCCTGGTCGATGGTGGCGAAGGTGGCGAGAGTGGTGAGGAACTTGAGGATGCACTCTTCCTCCCGCAGCAGGGCGTACTGTTGAAACGTCTGCTGGATCATCTTCCGGAACTGCCGGGGCTGCAGCATTAACAGCGACAGAGCCAGAGCGTTAGCCGGCCCGTCGGGGGCTGATGGGCCCAGCGCTGGCTGGGGACACAGACCCAATGGCCGGGAGCAGCACAGCCGGGGAGACGCCAGCTTAGCCCAATGCTTCCCTTGACACGCGCATGGTATTTCCGCCATGGCACTTGCATGCCGCCCCCGCCCTAGCCGCTCTCAGCCTGGACCCCCAGCTGTCCCAGTCCTGCGCTCCCCAAACATACTGCTCTGCCAGAGCCCCTCAGCCCTGCCCTACAACCCCACCCCTGTTGACCTAGAGCATCTGACAATCCAGTGCTGGCATCTGGAGAGCTCTGCCATGGAACCCCGTCGGCCCCTGCTCTGATCCTGGTCTGCCTCTTTCCTGGGGCAGTCTTCAAAAGGGTGAATTTCCCAGCCTCCGTCCTAAGCCCCACCCAAGTCCCCCTTATGCTGGTAGGGTTGGCCTGAGCTCTCCCTTTGCACAAAGACTGGATTTCATGGAAGGAGTCCCGGCCTCCCGGACTGCCCACCCACCTCCTCCCTACCTAGTCCCACCAGGCTGGGCTGAGCAGCCCCTCACCTTCAAATTCTCCTGCATCTGCTTGGGAAAGAACAGATCCAGCCCTACTTCCTTTCTGAAAGGCGAGAGAAACACACGTGGATTAACCTTCCCATGGGGACTCTGCAAAACCTGCTCCTCTAGCATTGCAGTGGTGTCCAGGCCATCTCTAAGACATCTCGCTGGGGACGTGCGAAGGGATGTGTGATACGCCACCCATGTCCCCCAGGCCAGCGGCTAGGCTGCATCTCTGCTCAGCGGAGACTCAGTGGTTCCCACTTGAGGACTTTCCACACTGTAGCTGAGAGGCCCAGGACCAAACAGAGCACCCCTCTCAGTGATGTCTGAAGAACAGGATGGACTCTGGTCCCACCCCACTTGTACAGCTGGCCATTCTATCAGTCAGGAATGTTGCCTCATGCTCCTAGGATCGGGGGGTTATATTCATTTCCAGCTTCTCCTATTCTGGGTTTTATTCCCTGCATCCGGGTCATGATTTTTGAGGGACACATATTTTTCTGCAAGATCCAAAGAGGGAGCCGCGTTAGTCTATTGCAGAGAAACAAACAGAGTCCTGGGGCACCTTTAAAGACTAACAGATTTATTTATCTCATGAGCTTTCATAGGAGAAAATCCCACTGACAAAGTTGGATTTTCTCCCACGAAAGCTCATGTGATAAATAAATCTGTTACTCTTAAAAGTGCCCCAGGACTCTGTTTGGTTCTCCACATTTTTCTGCAGTGTCTCAAGGGCACCCCACTCCACGATCCTGGACAGGCTTTTGGATTAACCAAAGAAGAGCCAAACCGTAGCGAATTCATTCCTGGCTTTGCACAGAGCCTGGTGGATTTGTGGAGGGAGAGGATGGGACTCTGGGAAACGCATGGGGTACGTGGACATGGGTGGTTAGGTTCTTAAGTGGTGAATCTCTATGCCTGGATCTAGGCAGCTGCCTGGGATATAATATACAGGGGGAAATTTTCTTGCCTCGATTGAGAAGTCATATGGAATTGGACACCCTGTTATTTGTGAGGACTGGGATGGGGGAGGAAGCCGAGAAGAAACAGAACAAGCGGTGCCAGGATCTGCCACTTACTCCAGGAACTCGAAGTTGGATTTCTTATCCAGGGCATTGTGAGGCATGTCCTTATAGAACCTCCTGCAAGAAGGGTGAGACATCAGACGCCAGCATGCCAACCTCATGCGTGGGCAACCTACGCCGGGCAGGGCAGGGCGACATGCACGTGGGATCCAAATACCCCCGGAGGCCCATTCAGCATGCGAACTGAGAAGTGCAAAACATTTGGAGGGTGGCAGACGCCCCGGTCGCCTCACCACGGGCAGGAAAGGAACCATCAAACAGACAGGCCAAATAACAGGCCCAGACACAGAGGTAATAAATTGGCTAGTGTGTCCCGTCCCCTTCAGTGGCTCATTCTCAGAGAGGACGCCAGCCTGCCACAGCTAACAGCCAGAGTTATTCTTTTAACACAAATTCCAAAGGGGTAGCCGTGTTAGTCTATTGTAGAAAGACAACAGAGTCCTGTGGCACTTTTAAAGATCAACAGATTTATTTATCGCATGAGCTTTCGTGGGAGAAAATCCCACTTCGTCAGATGCTTTGAAGATAGGAAAGTTACAGAGTGGTAGGAAATTAAATGCAGGGGAGTGTATGACATAGCATCAGGTCAGGCTGTAACAGCAAATCAAAATAGGTGTTAGGATTCAAAACACTGGGGAACAGCACATAGAGGAGGGGGAGGTCAAATCACTTGTTGTAATGCGAGAAAAATCCATATTCCCTGTTTAACCCCAAGACAACTGAGTCAAATTTGCATATAAGTTCGAGTTCTGCAGTCTCTCTTTGAAGCTGTGATTTGTTATTCATCTGTTTCAACACAGCTATTAAGTCGTCAATGGAGTGAGCAGGGAGATTGAAGTGTTCCCCTACAGGTTTTGCAGTGTTGCAATTTCTGATGTCAGATTTGTGTCCATTTATTCTTTGGCGCAGAGACTGTCCTGTCTGTCCAATATATAAGGCAGAGGGGCATTTCCAGCACATGATGGCATAAACACTAAAGCAGGAACACAGCCCTGCAGCAGACCACGCTGCCAACTTTGCCCTCATATCTACACTGATGACACCATCACAGGGCCTAATCATGCCACCTACTCCATCAAGGGTTCGTTCACCTGCTCATCCACCAATGTGATTTATGCCATCATGTGCTGGAAATGCCCCTCTGCCTTATATATTGGACAGACAGGACAGTCTCTGCGCCAAAGAATAAATGGACACAAATCTGACATCAGAAATTGCAACACTGCAAAACCTGTAGGGGAACACTTCAATCTCTCTGCTCACTCCATGGACGACTTGTTAATAGCTGTGTTGAAACAGATGAATAACAAATCACAGCTTCAAAGAGAGACTGCAGAACTCAAACTTATATGCAAATTTGACTCAGTTGTCTTGGGGTTAAACAGGGACTATGGATTTTTCTCGCATTACAACAAGTGATTTGACCTCCCCCTCCTCTATGTGCTGTTCCCCAGTGTTTTGAATCCTAACACCTATTTTGATTTGCTGTTACAGCCTGACCTGATGCTATGTCATACACTCCCCTGCATTTAATTTCCTCCCACTCTGTAACTTTCCTATCTTCAAAGCATCTGACGAAGTGGGATTTTCTCCCACGAAAGCTCATGCGATAAATAAATCTGTTAGTCTTTAAAAGTGCCACAGGACTCTGTTGTCTTTTAACACAAGTGGCAGAGGCCTATAGTTTGGAGGAGAAAGTCCAGGGCTGTCTCTGGGCTCCCCCGTTGCTGACTCAAGAAGAAAAACCACAGGCCAAACCCTCTGCTGGCGTAAATCAGCGAAGTCCCCATGGACGGCAGCAGGATGACTTTCTAATGCTAGCGAGGACCAGCCAGGCACCTCTTCGACTCACAAGGGCACGTCAGCTGGGACCTGCGTCTCGAGGGGGCTGACGGAGATTGCATTCTAGTGGGTCGGGCAGCCCACCTTGGCACTGTTCCCTGCCAACTGCACTAGACCCTGGGCACAATGAGCAGAGGATCCCGCTGGGGTTCAATCCCTCTGTCTTTGCCCTCGAGTCCATCTGGGCCTGCCAGCAGGTCAGCTGGAACAGTGTTATTCGAGCAGACAGCACCCCCGGGAGCAGAGTGGCCCTCTAGCCCATATGTCAGCTGCACCAGTTACTTCATCTCCATCTTTCTCTCTTCTCCCTCTTCTTGACGCTCCCCCTTTGTGCAATGCAATAGCATTGGAGTCTGGCTTGATCTTCCCAACCCACTGGGTCCAAGGGGAATGGGACTCAGTCAAAAGGTGCTGTGCTCCCATCTCTAATGAACCCTGGAACTTCTGCTTGTTCCCTTTGCTGGTGGATTGCTCCAGGCTCTGCCTCCACCCCCTTTTCTCCTGTGACCGTGTCACTTGGGGCAAAGGGAACCACAGCAGGAAAATGCTCTGCACCAAATGGCCTCTATTGTCCAAGGCACTCCAAGCCCTTTCCAAAAGTAGGGAGCATGATCCCATTTTGCAGAGGGGAAAACTGAGGCACAGAGCGGGTGCCCAGCAATCCCTGGCTCCTTGCCCTCTGCTGTTTTAACCACTAGGTAGCGCTCCCTCCTAAATCTCTCTGCAGCCAGCCATGCCAGAAGCTTTGTAGCTGGGGTGCATGTTTAAAAAGGGTCCTTTCCTCTGGCCCACTGGTGATCATTCCCTAGCAGTTCAACGCCTGCCCTGAAAGCCACGTACCTGAGTTCCAGGCAGCCCAGCTGCAGGGCCATGCCCTCGCTCACCTTGCTGGCGTAGTGTTGCATGTAATCGCTCCGGAGCTGCAAGGCCAGAAAGAAAGATCAGGATCCTGTTAGGTGCCTGGCATTCCCCACCATAACCCCTGCTTGCACCTCCCTTTTACTGCCACGAGGAGCTGCAGGCACAAGTGTGAAGTGGGGGCACCTGCAGGGCAAAGAGACTTAATTCAGGAACAAGAGCCCTCAGGTCTACAGGAAAAACTACTGAGCCTGGAGATTCATAGCTGCAAACACCAGCAATTTCCGCCCACGCTACAGTGGAGCGGTGGCCTAAAGCGAATGCTCTCCGTGCCTAGCAAGTTGTTCCAATGGCTAATGGCTCTCCCTGCTCAAATGGGTGCCTTATTCTAGTCTGAATTTCTCTAGCTTCAAAGCATCCGTCCCTTGGATCTCATTCTGCCACGGGACGAAAGAGCGACCCTTCACGCGCTCTTCTTCAGAGGCATCCGTGGCAAGTAGTGCCCTGTTCTACACATCGCTGGCCAGACACACCTGGCGCGGAGGCTGACGGAAAGCGCTGGGCGCCTGCAGTTCCCCCGGACATCTCTGGAATCGCTGGTGCTCAGAATATTTTAGATCAGGCCTTGGCGTGGGGACAGTGGCAGTGCAACAGAGGGGAAAAAACCCGGGGAGACGTGTGACGCCAGGTGGGTGGGGATGGGAGGCCAAACTCAGCACTGGCGCAGGAGGACTCATGCCCACTTAGCCAGCGGTGGACTAGCCCCGGAGAGCATACGGCAAATACTCTGACCTGCTGATAGAAGTACAGCAAGGTGGTTTTGTCCTCCCGGAAGCTCTCCATGTAGTCCTCAGGGAGGTAGCGGATTTGGAGGTCATACCTGGAAGGAAAGCAGAGACCAGTGATTGAGGAGGCACTCTTCAGAAAGGAGGGGTCTTTCTTTCTGTAAAGCAGCTAGTCCCGACTGCTGGGCCAGCCCTGGGGAGTCCTTTGCCCAGCTCTACCGGCCGGTCCCACTCTGCAATGTAGAGACTAAGCTGAGCACCCCCGATCCAGGCGGGCTGGGTCTGTGCAGCCCCTGACTGCCTGCCCGCTAGAGCCATCTCCCACACACAGCCTGTCCTGGCTTGTGCACACATGATGTGGGAGGGCCGGGCGTCAGGGAGCGCGACAGGAGGCTCAGGCATCCCCCAGCCTCGCAGGAGACGACTCTTCTCTTCGTACCTCCATTCGGCCTCCACGTGCAGGCACTCGTACTTTTCCTGCACCTCGCCCACCGTCAGGTCCGGGTGCAGCCAGTGGATCTCATCGGACTTCATGTGCTTGAGGCGCAGGCCGTAGCAGTGGGCCAGCTTGATGTCGGGTCCAATCCTGCCGCTCAGCAGGATGGAGTTGATGACCTCCTGCAGTGGTGGTGGGGGGGAGGGAGATGAATGGAGTGGGAGTGAGAACACAGTGGTCCCTTTCCCCCGAGCATCACCCCTTGCCCCTGCCCTGGAGCCAAGCTCTGACGACACATGCAAGAACGCAGCACAAATATCCTAGCGGCCCTTCTACCCCTGTGGTTGCATCTCAGGCTGGGCCAGGGATCCACCGAGGTACCGTAAAAAACATTATTGTCATTTTCAAAGCGTCTGACAAAGTGGGATTTTCTCCCACGAAAGCTCATGCAACACATACATTTGTTAGTCTTTAAAAGTGCCCCAGGACTCCTTGATTTTCACTACTGCCACCAGAGGGGGCCGTGATACAGCTCCCAGCGTGGCTACTGGCTACAGCCCCATGGCCATCAGACACACGGGCTCTCGGACGTGCAGCCGGCTATTTATTTCAGGGGGTTACAAAGCAGCAGTGCGATTAAGAGGCTATGCTTTTAACTAAATGCAACAGGCCTGATGGTCAGCTGGTGTCCAGGAGCCTAGCCCCTGAGGAGCTAGCCCGGCATCAGAAAATCTGACCCAAAGAAGAGAGGTGAAGGAGTTAATTTATTTCAAATGCAGCTGATTTTGCTGTTAAAACTCTGATCCACCCTTCAAACTGAAATCAGAAGAACATGAATGTTTGCAACATTGTTGCTTAGTGAAGCAATTTTCTTCAGGTGCAACAATTTAAAAGAAAGAAAGAAAGAAAGAAAGAAAGAAAGAAAGAAAGAAAGAAA
>ML685822.1:236306-250742 GCA_007922175.1 Pelusios castaneus
AAAGAAAGAAAGAAAGAAAGAAAGAAAGAAAGAAAGAAAGAAAGAAAGATTTACAGGTTGCCAAGTCCTTTGCAGAGTTGGCGGCATTCCATACTAGCTTGTTTAGGTACAGTCAGGCTATAAATTGCGCTCTTCAGGGTTAAACTGAAGATGTCTTTTGTTTCTATTTTATCACCCAAACCTTGGAAAATCAGCAGAAATCATTTTGCCCCTAAACAAAGGACATTTTCCATGTTTTCTTTTCCCTGCTTGGTTTAAGGCCCTTTGGGGCCAGATCAGGAGTACTATGCTGATTCAGCAGAGCTCTAACAGTTGACACCAGCTGAATATCTCTGTGAACGCCAGCCGGCCCCATTCATCACATCTGCAGCCTGAGGGCGGCGACCTTCCCTCTAGAAAACTGAGCCACCTGGGCTATATCGAAGATGTTACCGGCTCTGCACTTCCGACATCTTTGATTTCCTTCCTAGCTGCCCAGTTTGAGGCTTAATCCCACTAGGAACGCATGCAGCAGATCTAGGACCAGAAATGCTTCTGCTGTCACTAATTTTAGCAGCTTCCGGGTCACGCAAGTTACTGTCCTCTGCCATAAAAGATAGGGATTCAACCAAGACATACAACAGAAGCCTTTAAAGATTCCCTGAGGCCCTTCTGCAAGAGAAACATTAACCCATTGGCCAAACTGCAGTCTGGATAATTACATCACACCGGATGTAATCCCCGGACCAACCCGCTTTGGTATGGAAACATTCTTCACCACCAGTGTCCTGTTAGCTGCCACGTTGCGCCCCAGAGGTGGCCGCCTGGCAGCGCTGGATGAAGCGATTTCTGGATGCTGGATGCACTCTGGCAATCCTTTTGGCGATCAGTTGGAGATGGAAGGAAGGTTATGAGCCAAATTAATCCCTGCTGTAACGGGACACGTATCAATGGAGGTACGGCTGAGATCAATTTGCGAGGTTGTACCAACGTGTTGGTAAATGATCCCCAACCCTTTTTTGGAACATCTGTCCTAATTCAACGTTTCCCATCTTTGTAGTCTCCATTTATCTCCAAAACGACAAAAACCTTGTTAGGTTTGGAGCCACCGATTGGACCTTTCACCCTTCACTTCACCTCAGCGGCCTCTTTTCGTCTCCGTGCTGCCTTCCAGTTTTGCAAGTGAGTTCGGAGCCCATGAAAGTGAAAGGAAAATATGCAACACCCCCGAGCCAGGAGGTGATGGGGTGTATTTCCTACACTGGCCCAGAGAGGGTTGGGCCCTACCAACCAATTAAGCCGGGAGCAGGAGAGAGATTTAAACTGTGGGGGAGCTACTTTTTGAAAGCAGATGGGACCAGGAGAGGCCTATAGAAAGCCCAGAAGCTAGCGCAGAAAGGGGGCAGCAGAAAAGGAGGCTGCATTCGCTGCCTGGGAGGAGAGAAGTGTGTTGAGAATAGAGAAGGTAGTCCAGTTATTGGAAAGAGGTTATTTCTCTGGAAGGACGGAGCTGGGAGGCCGGCAGAGTGGGGAGAAGCCTGGAAGGTAGGCGCAGACTCAGGGAAAAAGCAGTAAGAGATGTGTCAGGGCCGGCCTTGACTGGAACCCAGACCAGAAGGCAGGCTCAGGTTCCCTTGCCAGCACTGAGGATGTGCCATAGACCAGGCAAACAAACGTGGCCCATGTGGGACAATTTGATCTGGAAAGACATTGTTACACACACATACCCCGGTGGGGAACCACTGAGGGACTTGGCTGGAGAGCGAGTCACGAAGAGGAAGCTGTGGCCCTTAGAACTCCCTGCGAATGGGGACGTGTATGGACCCTGCCAGAGGAGGGTAGCCCTGGGCAGAGCTGGTCCCCAGGATGGCCAGGTGGAGGTACCACCAATGGGGAGCAAACTCTGTGACACAGGTACACCTAGAAATCAGGAAGCCATTATGCAAGAAGCTGTACAGACAGCCTATAAAGAGACCAGATAGCCTCCAATCCAAATAAGGTGGGAGAAAGGAAGCATTATCCTACTTGCACAGATGAGGAACTGAGGCAGAGGGAGATGTCCTTCTCCAACCACTCTCCGCTTGGACCCACCTTAACCAAGAGACAAGACGCTCCAGGTGCTTTTCCAGCCTGTGAGATAGCCAGTCCCTCCCCAGGCAGGCCCTTGCCTACCCTTCGAAATGCAGACTGACCCCGTCTTGTAGATGCTCAGGGCAGGGAAAAGGTTTTGGAGGGGAACTGCTGGGTGAATATTCTTCACGAGACACAAGTGGTGTTAAATCTGCATTTCCCTGGAGGACCCAAGCTGAGGGGAGAAAAAGAAACATGCAGGGGTGTTGTCCGAGGTGCAAAAGAGCTCAGCTGGATAATGACTTTAGGAAGGCTTTTGATAAGAGCCTCACATGACCTCATAAACACCCAGGGAGACAGCCTAGACAAAGTCCAAAGGGGGAGCCGTGGTAGTCTAGTTCAGCAAGACAAAAACGGAGTCCTGTGGCATTTTAAAGACCAACACATTTATTTATCGCCTGAGCTTTCTCCACTCTGTCATCTGACAAAGTGGGACTTCGCCCACGAAAGGGCTGGCGAAAAATAAATGTGTTAGTCTTTAAAGTACCACAAGACTCCTTTTTTGTTTAGCCTAGGCCAGGGGTCGGCAACTCCCAGCATGTGTGCCAGAGGTGGCACACAGGCCGAGCCTGAATGGCACGCGGCACTGCTCAGGCTTCCCCGCCGGCCCCACAAAGCACGCGGCCAGCAGCTGCGGCGCACGGTTGAGGGCCCCTGCTGGAGGGGAGGGGAGGGGAACGCTGCTGCCAGCAGGGCAGAGTCGGCCCTGGCCATGGCTGGCAAGAGGGGGGGGCAGCTCGGCCCAGCCGGAGCCGCTGCTGCCAGTGGGCGGCCTCTGGTTCCTGGCTCCGGCTCCCACTGGCAGCGGCGGCTCCGGGTGGGCCAAGCCAACTTGCCCTCTTGCTGGCCATGGCCAGGGCTGGCTCTGCCCTGCCAGCAGCGGCGCAGCTCTGGGCGGGCTGGGGCGACGTGACCTGCTCCGCTCCGCTCTGCTCCGCTCCCCTCCTGCCGTCCAGCAGGGGGCGGGGCCAACAGCCCCACGCCACCCCTGTGGACAGGAGCTGGCTCCGGAGTGGGGTACCGGAAGCCTGGCCCTGCCCCTTTTGGGCCCCCGCCCCCGGCACTTGCTGAGGGTGCAGTGGGCGGGGCTGGCACGGGGGCCGGCAAAGGTTGCCGACCCCTGGCCTAGACAAAACTGCTCTAAGGTGCACAGCTAACTAGAAAACCATACTCCGAGTCTCTAGGGGCAGAAGGGACCAATATGATTGTCTAGGCCGACCGCCTGCACAACGCAGACTACAGAACCTCCCCCACTCGCTCTGGTAATAAACTCTAACTTAGGACTAAAAGTATTTGTCAGAAAGTATTTGTCAATGGTTCACCATCAAGCTGGACAACCATACCCCCCAGGGATCTGTCCGGTGTCCAATTCTTCATATCTTCAAAATTAATTTATAGAATGGGACAGAGAATACACACAAAAAGGTTACAGATGATACTAACCTGGGAAGGGCTACAAGTACTTTGGTTTGGAAGCCGGGTTTAGAATTCAGAATGATCTTTATAAATTGGAGAGAGAGCCTGAATCAAATAGGATGAAATTCAGTAAAGAGAAATGCAAACTACTATCCTTAGGAAAGAAAAACCGACTGAAGGCATACAAAATGGGAAGTGCTCCCTGGAAAGGAATACTGCAGAAAAGGATTCGGGGGTTACAGTGGATCACAAACCAAATAAGAATCAGCAATGTAACGCCTGGAAAAACACACCATTCTGGGATGTATTAACAGGAGTGTTGTAAGCAAGACATGAGAATTAATTCTTCTGCTCTACTCTGTGCTGATTTGTAGAGCCCTGCAAATCTGCGGATATCCAGATTATATCCGCGGATATCCACATTATTGCAGATGCAGATCGGATACGGATCCACATATTTTTATCTGTACAGGGCTAGAGCCCTGCAAAGATGCAGATATCTGCAGATATCCGCATCCGCGGATACAACATGGATATCCGCAGACCATTTCTTGCAGATGCGGATCAGATACGGATCCACATGTTTGTATCCATGCACGGCTCTACTGAGTAGTCCTCAACTGAAGTATCGTGTCCAGTTCTGGGCGCCATGTTTCAGGAACAATGTGGACAAACAGGGGAAGGTCCAGAGGAGAGCAACAAAAATTATTTAAGGTCTAGACAACACAACCTAGGAGGAAAGATTAAAAAACTGCATTTGTTTAGTCTGGAGAAGACTGAGGGGAGAGGCGATAACCATCTTCAAGTACATAAAAGGTTGCGATAAAGAGGAGAGTGACAAATTGTTCTTAGCCACTGATGACAGGACAAGAAGCAATGGGCTTAAATTGCAGCTGTCTTCTGGAGTTGTACCTGAGTGCTGAGCCCAGCAGCCACCCAGAGCCTGGTGTGTTGCAGGAGGAAATATTTGCAAGGGACCCAGGTACAGCTGCAGTCCCTTCTGGGCACTCATTCCACGGTCCCCGGTTCCCCTCCCAGAAGCAACCCATTCTGGGAGGGTTTTCCAAGGCATTCACACTGGCATTAAACCAGTTCAGACCGAACCCGTTCTGCCTTATGAGCTTATTTAAGGCCAACTGGTTTAACCGGTTCTTAGACTAGTTGGGGCACTCATGGGGTGGATAAACAGTGTTCTATGGGCCTCTGGAGACTTTCCATTGCCTCATTTCCTGGGCAGACAGAGGTCTGAGTGGCGGAGAAAGTCAAATGAGGGAGGCAAGCCCATTAAAGGGCAGCCCCTCCCGGCCCGCCCCCCCCCCCCGCAGCAACACCACCGCACCCACACCCAGCCCCCTGGGAAAGCTGGCTAAGCGGTAGGAACATGATTCAAAGTGACATCACACTCAGTCTGTCCTTAAAGAAGAGATGCAATCAAAGAGAGAGAAGAGAGTCAAAGGACATGATAGATGGAGTGCAACGGGGGTCCAGGATCTCACCCCTGCTACCTGCTTGCCTTCTCCCTATTACCCCAAGGACCACATCCCCCCCTCTGGGATCTAGGCATCCTTGCTTATTTTATAACTTCCTCATCACAAGCTCCGGTCTGACAGGTGGGGAAGCCGTGGACTGCTACAGCGAAGAGCAGAACTCTACTCCCAGACCAGCACCTTCAATGCAAGAGCCATCTTCCTCTGTCCCTTCAGCCTCCCTCTCTGTGCGTGAGCCTTCTCCTCCGCAGATCCGGCCACTGGACGCAGCCCCTCTGTATCTGCTGGCCTCTCCCTAACTTTTCAAAGCTCCAGCCAAAACTACTCTCCTCCCCTTGGCTCGGGAGTCTCGAAGGATCTGGCACAAGGAAGCACAATTAATCAGGGCTCGAAGGAGCCCCTGGGCCTATCACCCAACGCGCCTGCTACTAGGGACGTGGATTTATTCAGTGCCAGAAATGCACGCAATGCTGTACGGCAGTATAATGCGACACGGCCCAATGGAGCTCACAATCTAACTCAGAGGAACCCAACACATGGGAAAGGCGCAGAGTCATCTACAATGAAGGCAGCTGAAGGCGTCCGCAGCAAGGGCTGGAGAAGGAGCGGCAGGGACCTCTTCTCCTTTTCATTGAGTGCTTTGCCCTGCAACCTCCTCAAAGCCATTCTGTGCATCGCCTGCAGGGCCCACAACAGACAGTCTGGTCCCGAGAGGCACGGAGCCTCTCCTGCTCTCATGGCAGCCAGCAGGGAACAAAGGGAGCCGACTCTTGGCTTGTTTCACCTTACGTCACCAAGACAAAATCACCAACCTGCACAGAAAACGTCAGACATTTCATAACTGTGGGGTGACAGCGGAAAGGACGTCCCGTGTGTGGAGAGAGCCAGCTTGGAGGCCATTGCTCTGCCCGAAGATCTTTATTCGTAGCAGAGGGAATAAAATAGTCACAATCCGCATCTGGCGCCCTCCCCGGGTGCTTGAATATTTTTTCAAATAATTCACTTTGTTGGGACTCATTGGGTCACAGGATTCAGCATTTCTCAGTGCTCTGATAACTGCGCCTGGGCACTGGGGGAAACGCCTGCACGTCCCTAGGGGATCACGATGTTCAACATGCACAGCGATTCATCAACGGCTCTCCACCAGATGCTTGCTCTTAGGCAATGCTCCCCAATTATAAAGCTCCCATTGTCCAATCAGGGAGGGGAAACATGATCAGGTGACTCAGATGGCCAATCATGCAACACAACAGGCAAACAGGGAGCAATCCTGGGGTGAAATTCAACCCCTGTGTATGAGGACAGAGGAATCAATCGAAGGGGCCTTCAGAGGTGTCTGTTTTGAATGGCTGCTGGGTTCAGTTCCACCCTCTGGGGACTGGGCTCTGACTCCAATTTGAGCCCAAGTCCCCTTTGTGTCCATACACAAAGCCACAAGCACTCAGGACCCAGTTCCCCCAGCCTCTGCTCATGGGGGTGGTTCAGAGCCCTGTCATTTCACAGTGCGGACGCAACTCGAGCCGCAGGGCCAAGTCAGAAGGTTGATGTAGCACAGTGTGGACACATCCAGATGGCTGGGAGACCGTGGTCCGACAACTGCAAACCCAGGTTTACAGTGCATTGTGGACACTCAAGCATAGCCTTGGAAATGCTCAGTCCATGGCGCAATGAACGGTTCACTAATCGCCCCCTCTCAAAAGGACTCACCCAAGCTACTGGGTGAAGAATTAAAATCCAGGGGCCTCGTCCCCTCCCACACCGGCTTGGCTTCGGTGCAGCCTCTCCTGTGAGCAGAAAATCAGCTCATGAGCAACCTTATGCCAGTGCAGGTCCAAGCACCGCCCCATGGCCAAGCAGCCAGGGCACCAGTGAAGATGTTCCTCTCTTTCTCTCCTCCTCTCTGCTCTTTCCACTTGAAGGAGCCCCTTCCCCAGTCCCACAGGACTCATTGCTGCGGCGGCAGACGGTCAGTTTTCCAGGGGCTGCCTTTCTGTTCCCAAGTCTGTCCTATACTACATGCCACTCCTTCCAACAACATTCTTGATTCAACACACCCCACTGCTCTCTGCCTTGCTACGTGTATTCCTGCCCATCTCCCAGGTCCGCTTGTGAGATGAGGAAGCTGGCGATATTGTTTGCTGCCCCAGCACCTGTTTTAAAAGGCTCCCGTGTCCTTGCTCTGGATAGAGCTGAGAGCTCAGGGTGCAGGCGGTGGGTCAGATAAGAGGCCTGGGCATCAGGCCTCCTGGATCCCATCCCAAGAGCTGGCAGGTGGCATGGCTGGTGTGTAGAGGGATACACTGAAGGTCAGGACGATGGAGATGTAACCGCATCTTGGTGCCTTGTAGTTGAAGCAGAAGACCATGCGTCAGGTCACCTGGGTTCCTGGGACAGCTCCATTAATCTCTTGTGGGCAAGCCACATCACCTCTTCCTCTAGCCACTGCCAGCCCTGGATAATCTATTTCCTACCACGGTGAAGAATCTCTGCCCTTTCCTGTTAGTTGAGGGCCTCAGCACAGCAAGCCATGGCTTGGCCACCTCTAGACAAGAATATGAGGATGTACAGCACATTGCAGCCCCTCAGCTAAGCCTGATACGTTCCCTCAATGTTCCCCCAGTCTTCATGGGCAACCGTTTCAGTTCTAAGACAAGTCAGTAGCCCAGGCCTCATCTGCAACCAGGCCAGGACTCAATTCTCTCCAGACACTGTGTGGCCAGGCTGCTGCCTCCAGTGCACCCTTTCATGGCCAGTGATGGCTCTTCAGCGGCTCTGCCTCAGTTTCCCTCCCAGTCTTTCATCTCGCTGGTGCAGGTGTCCCACCACCCTCTTTCCCGGGGCCTGCTACCTCAGGACAGCTGCAGCCTCAGACCAGCTTTTCTTCCCCTCCCTGGCCTGTGGGTGCACAGAGGCAGCTTCCTTCCCTACCGACATCTCTCCTCTTGTAAGGTCTGAGACCTCATTTTTTGACTAAGCTTAGGCCTCGTTCTTGGGCTAAGCACTAGCGGCCGCCTTAGGAGAGAGAGAAGCCTGAGCTAAGGAGCATCCGGGCACATCTTCACATTCCTGAAGTTACATCGGGACAACGTAATATCAGGCTGTTAAGAAGGTGCTGCTGTCTGAAGAGGACCTACCCATGCCAGACAAAGGAACAGATTGTGTGTCTGGGAGCTGTTTGGGCCATTGTTCCCTGATCACCCTCCATCAGCCTTGTGATCCCCCTTCCCCTGTCTGCCTAACGAGGGGCAAGGGCTGACCTAGGCAGAGAAGGCCTTAAAAGCCAGTGGCTGAGCGGCCAGGGGACTGCAAACAGGGGACTTTGAGAGGGAGTTTGTGGGAAGTTTGTGGATTGTGGGGCGGCTATAGTGAAGAAGAGCTGCACCACTTGTGCCAGCATTGCTTCTGTCTCCTCCACCAGCGCCTGTATCCAGACAGACATACTGACCGTGGATATCTCTACCCAGATCCTGGCGTGGACTTGCAAGGATTGTGGCCTGCATTTCCCGCTCACAGACAATCAGGCTGGGGAGATCGTTCAGTGTGACAAGTGTCTTCTGGTGGAATCTCTCAGGAAGCAGGTGGGGGAGTTACAGGAGGAGGTGGCCAGGCTCAGGAGTATCCATGCCCTGGAGAAGTTCCTAGATAGCATCCATGAGGAGACATGCAAGGATGAAGAAACTATTCAGAGGCAAAGGACTGCTGCCACACCCTCGGAGAAGGATGAGATGGCTCTGGCACAGGGAGGACACTGGCAGCTGGTTACTTCTGGCAGCAGACAGTGCTCCACCCCTGCTCCCATCCCACCCTCCGTTGTGGTAAAGAACCGCTACGCAGCACTACAGACAGGAGATGAGATGGAAAAGGAGAAGCCATGCACCCCCGAGGTTGAGAGGATCACAACCATCACACCCAGGAGAAAACGTCGGATTGTGGTGGTTGGGGACTCTCTTCTGAGGGGGACGGAGGCACCCATCTGTCGCCCAGATAAGGCCTCTCGGGAGGTATGCTGCCTGCCAGGGGCCCGTATCCGAGACGTTACGGAGGGATTGTCGAGAATCATCCGTCCCTCTGACTACTACCCCATGCTACTCATCCATGTGGGACCAATGATACTGCGAGAGGTGACCCTCTGCAGATCAAAGGTGACTACAGGGCTCTGGAAGCACAGGTGAAGGAGTTCGGTGCACAGGTGGTGTTCTCCTCCATCCTTCTGGTCAAGGGTAGGGGCCCGAGCAGAGACAGATGCATCCTGGAGGTGAATGCCTGGCTGCGGAGATGGTGTTACCGGGAGGGCTTTGGCTTCCTCGACCATGGGGTGCTGTTTCAGGAAGAAGGACTGCTAGGCAGAGATGGACTCCACCTACCCAGGAAGGGGAAGAGCGTATTTGGAAGCAGACTGGCTAACCTGGTAAGGAGGGCTTTAAACTAGGTTCGAAGGGGGAAGGTGACCAAAGCCCACAGGTAGGTCACAATGGCTATGTCTACACTGGCAAGTTAATTTGAATTAAGGAAGCTTAATTCAAACTAACTTAAGCCAGGGCTACACTAGGCTTTCATTCGTTCAAATTAAGGGCTTCCTTAATTCGAACTAATAAATTCGAATATGCTATTCGAACTAAGGATTAATTCGAACTAGTTAGTTCGAATTAACCAATGTGGCCATGTTAGTTCAAACTAATTGCTTAGTTCGAACTAACCGGCCCATTGAACTCAATGCAATTCGCTAATTCGAACTAAGCAAGTGCCATGAATGGCACTTAGTTAGTTCGAACTAAATTTTGCTAGTTCGAACTAAGTTAATTAGAACTAACTAAAATTAGTTTGAATTAGTTAGTTCGAATTAACTAATTCGAACTAATTTTAATAAGTGTAGACATAGCCAGTGAGGGGGACCTGGGGGAAGGGATGGAACTTTGGGGGGGGAGCCAGGGCTGTAACAGCAGGAATAAAAGAGAGGGTAGTCAGAACTGGGGGAAAAGAGGGAAATCAAATCACAGTCTTAGGTGTCCTAATGAAGCCCTGATACCTGAGGTGAGTGGGGAAGGAGGACACCAGGAGAAATTGCAAGGAGGAAGATGCAACAGGAGAGACAATCGACAGGGAAAGTAGGGCAATGGGCCCGGTATCTTAGGTGCCTGTACACAAATGCGAGGAGCCTGGGAAACAAGCAGGAAGAATTGGTAGTACTGGCACAGACAAGGAACTATGATATAATTGGAATGACAGAGATGTGGTGGGATAACTTGCATGACTGGAGCACTGCCATGGATGGGTATAAATTGTTCAGGAAGGACAGGCAGGGAAGAAGGGGGGGAGGAGTAGCGCTAGATGTAAAAGAGCTGTATGACTGCTCGCAGCTCCACCACGAAAGTGGAAACAAGCCGGTTGAAAGTCTGTGGGTTAAGTTTAGGGGAGAATGCAACAAGGGGGATGTCGTGGTGGCTGTCTGCTACAGACTGACAGACTAGAAGGAGGAGGTGGATGAGGCGTTCTATGGACAACTAGCAGAAGTTTCAGGATCACAGGCCCTGGTTCTTATGGGGGACTTCAGTTACCCTGACATCTGCTGGGAGGACAATACAGCAGTGTACAGGCAATCCAGGAAGTTTTTGGAGAGTGTTGAGGACACCTTCCTGGTACAAATGCTGGAGGAACCAACTAGGGCCTTGCACCTCTAGACCTATTGCTCACAAACAGAGAAGAATTGATCGGGGAAGTAGAAGTCAACACCAACCTGGGCAGCAGTGACAATGAGATGGTAGAATTCAGGATCCTGATCAAAGGAAGAAAGGAAAGAAGCAGAACACACACCCTGGACTTCAGAAAAGCAGATTTTGGCTCCCTTAGGGAGCTGATGGGCAGGATCCCCTTGGGAGGCTGATCTGAAGGGGAAAGGTGTCCAAGACAGCTGGCTGTATTTTAAAGAAACCCTGTTAAAGGCACAGGAAGATAACATTCTCATGTGCAGAAAGAACAGCAAATGTGGACGGCGACCAGCGTGGCTTAGCAGAGAACTCTGCGGGGAGCTGAAACATAAAAGGGAAGCTAACAAGAAGTGGAAGCTTGGACAGATGACAAGGGAGGCGTATAAAGCTATTGCTCAGGACTTCAGAGATAAAATCAGACAAGCCAAAGGGCAATCGGAGTTGCAGCTGGCAAGGGATGTGAACAATAACAGGAAGGGGTTCTACAAGTATGTCAGTAACAAGAAGAGGATCAGGGATGGTGTGTGTCCCTTACTGGATGGGGCAGGTATCCTCGTGGTGGATGGTGTGGAAAAGGCTGAAGTCCTCAATGCTTTTTTTACTTAAGTCTTCACAGGGAGGGCCAGCTCCCAGGCTACTACACTGGGTAACACAGAATGGAGAGAAGAAGAGCAGCCCTCGGTGATGGAAGGTCAGTTAGGGACTTCTTTAGAGAAGTTGGATGTGCACAAGTCTATGGGCTGGATGAACATCCGAGGGTGCTGAGGGAGTTGGCCAATGTGATTGCAGAGCCACTGGCCATTATCTTTGAGAACTCGTGGCGGATGGGGCAGCTCTCAGGGGATTGGAAAAAGGCAAATATAGCACCTATCTTCAAGAAAGGGAAGAAGGAGGATCCGGGGAACTACAGACCTGTCAGCCTCACCTCAATCCCTGGAAAAATCATGGAGCAGGTCCTCAAAGAATCCTTCCTGAAAAACGTGGAGGAAAACAGAGTGATCAGGAACAATCAGCATAGATTCACCAAGGGCAAATCGTGACTGACCAACCTGATTGCCTTCTATGATGAGATGACTGGATTTGTGGATGCAGGAAAAGCCGTCAATGTGATCTACCTCGACTTTAGCGAGGCTTTTGATACAGTTTCCCACAGCATTCTCATCAGCAGGTTAAGGAAGTATGGGTTGGATGAGTGGACTGTAAGGTGGATAGAAAACTGGTTAGATCAACGGGCTCAGTGGGTAGGAATCAATGGCTCAATGTCTAGTTGGCAACCGGTAACGAGTGGAGTGCCTCAGGGGTTGGTCCTGGGGTCGGTTCTGTTCAACATCTTCTTTAATGATCTTGATGATGGGATAGACTGCAAGCTCAGTAAGTCCGTGGATGACACCAAGCTGGGGGGAATGGAAGATACTCTGGAGGGCAGGGACAGGATTCAGGGAGACCTAGACAAATTGGAGCATTGGGCCAAAAGAAACCTCATGAGTTTCAACAAGGACAAGTGCAAAGTCCTGCACTTAGAACGGAAAAATCCCATGCACTGCTACAGGCTGGGGACCGATCGGCTAAGTAGCAGCGCTGTAGAAAAGGACCTGAGGGTTATAGTGGACGGGAAGAAGAATATGAGCCAACAGTGTGCCCTTGTTGCCAAAAAGGCCAATGGCATATTAGGCTGCATCAGTAGGAGTATTGCCAGCAGATCAAGGGATGTGATAATTCCCCTCTATTCGACACTGGTCAGGCCGCATCTGGAATACTGTGTCCAGTTTTGGGCTCCCCACTACAGAAAGGATGTGGACAAGTTAGAAAGAGTCCAGCGGAGGGGAACAAAAATGATTAGGGGCTGGGGCACATGACTTATGAGGAGAGACTGAAGGAACTAGGCTTATTTAGTCTGCAGAAGAGAAGACTGAGGGGGGATTTGATAGCAACCTCCAACTACTTGAACGGGTGCTCCAAAGAAGAGGGAGGTAGGCTGTTCTCGGTGGTAACAGAGGACAGAACAAGGAGCAATGGTTTCAAATTACAGCTGAGGAGGTCAAGGTTGGATATTAGGAAAAACTTTCTCACTAGGAGGTGGTGAAGCATTGGAATGGGCTATCTAAGGAGGTGGTAGAATCTTCATCTTTGGAGATATTTAAGGTCCGGTTGGACAATCCCCTGGCTGGGGTGATTTAGTGGGAGTGGTCCTGCTTTTAGCAGGGGGTTGGACTAGATGACCTCATGAGGTCCCTTTCAGCCCTATGATTCTATAATCTTACGTTGCTTAAAGAAAACTTTGTTTGACAACATTCAGTCTGGCAAGGACCCACTGATCCACAGTTGTGGTTATGAGATCTACACTTATCATTTGTCCTTACAGTCCCCACTTCTGTTTATCTGAATGACTTCTGTCTGCTTCTTTGATTGTTTCATAACTTAAGTGTGAAATATTTAAATCAGTGTAGGTGGTCCAATCCTTTGTGATCGGTCAAAGAATTATTCTGCTGTTCGATTGGTTACGCAAGCTAAGCAAGACCCATGTTTTAAAAATATAAATTGGGGTCCAGAAGGCTGGTCTTTGGAACCTATCTCTAGGACAGACAACCCAAGATCAGAGCTGCCAAGACAGCCACAGGGGCTGAACCCCAGCAGCTCTGGTGAGCTTCAAAAGGATGGACGAGGACTCAGCCTCTGAAAACAAGCCCCCACATGCCAGCCCCACCTTCTACCAGCACCACCTTGTTCCACTGTGTTAACCAGCACGGCAGAAAGAATTGTCCTAATAGCCACAGGGTTCACCGGCCTCTCCAAGGACCGCTACTCTGCAGCTGAGATGTTCCCCAGTGGCACGGGCCAGCACGTCCCTGACCCCTTGGAGCTCTGCCATGATCACCCATCTCTGTAAACGGAACCAGCTGCTTTTCTGCACTCTCAGCCAGACGAACATCTTGGCTGCACCCCGGCCAGCCGCCAGCAATGCTGGGCAGTAATGCTTCCCAAGCAAGGGTGCATCTGCCGTACAGAGTGCAAGGACATACACGGGTCTGAGGCACAAGACGTGCAACGGCCTCGGCATTCCCTTGAACAGCTGCATGGTTTGCCCTGGAGCGACCACTCTCTCCACGTGCCAGAACTGCCCCAAAATCCCCTCTCTGTGATTCACCCCAGAGTCCCGCACGGCTCAGATCCTGGCTGCCCGCCCCACATTTCCCCTGTGGGCCATGCCATAGCTGGAGTCTCTCTGGGGCCAACCACCGCGCAGCCGACTCAAAAGCCAATCAAGTGAAGAGACAACTGGTGACATCCCACCGTTCTCCAGGCTGCGCCGCCGTGCAATACACTGCTCGCTGCTCGAGCCTGTCGCCCTTTGGTGACAGACCTCAGCCCGCAGAGACTTGCTCCTGTAGCCCAAGTGGCAGGGCCTTGGCTCTGGGACTGTAGGTCCTCGCGGCCCGTATGTAGGCAGCTACCACGTGGTACAAATGGCAGCCACAGTGTGGTGTCCCTCACAGTGCCTGGCAGTCTGTATCCAGAACAGACAGTTCCCGCCCCACTGAGCTGCATCTCCACCACCACGCTGCATCCCGCCCCGCCCCAGATCTCCATCACCACGCTGCATCCCGCCCCACCCCGCCCCAGATCTCCATCACCACGCTGCATCCCGCCCCGCCCCGGATCTCTATCACCACGCTGCATCCCATCCCACGCTGCACCCCGCCCCGGATCTCCATCACCAC
>ML685822.1:253315-272897 GCA_007922175.1 Pelusios castaneus
GACTTAAGCAAAACGTAGTGTAGACGCAGGGTAAATTAAGTCGACTTAATTTACCAGTGCAGACGCAGCTAAGGAGCCTTGCCATGACAGAGCAGCGGTGCCATTGCCCCTTTGTTAGCAGCCCTACAATAATAAACCAGTGGGCACTGTTCAGGTATGTGTAATTTGCTAAGTCAGATCATGTATACCATCACTATGGGCCAGGCTGTGGGCCCTTGGCTGGGATGAGTGAGCCGTTTCACACTCAAGCACTCTCCTTTCACTGAAGAGCAATATCTGCCTCAGTCGCTGCTCTGCCCATTCATGGGCTTTACAATCTGGCCCTGAATGAGATTTTTTTCCCCTGAACAAAACCTTTTCAGTTCTCCTTTCTAGCAAACCCCTGCAATGCAAAAGTCAATTGTGAGTCACAGCTGCCTTCCTTTCTTGTGACTGGGCCCAGCAGAATCAGGAAGCATACAGATGAACCATCTGTTTCATCTCAGAATGATTCACCAACAGTACCACTGAGATGCAGCCACCTCTGGGGCAGAGGGCAGTAGCTGACTGACACAGCAGCAGCACAAGAGAAATGATTTCTCATACCACCCGGGGGGAATATTTTTGTGGAGCTACAGAAAGGAAGGTCTGCACGGGACTAAGGCCATGTACACACCATCACTTTATCGCGCATTGAGTCATTACCGCGTGATCCCAACAACGGCGTACACACGTGCGATAGGGCTCTTGCGCGTCAACAGCCCAGTTGTAGCGCAATACAAAAACCACCTCGACGAGGGTGGTAACAGTTAACGCGGAACAGCTGTTGCACCTTCCCACTCGTGTGTACACTTACCACGCAATGATTGGCCTCCGGAAGTGTCCCAGCATTCCAAAGTCGTCCTCTTTGGTCTTCCCCCCACCCACTCTGTGGCCGTGACGAAACAGTCCCCGCCCTGTTTCGATTCCTGGGATTTTCAAATTTCTCCTCTGTTTCACTTCCTGTTCTCTTCCTCGTGGAGTGGAGTGCAGCTCCGATCATCAGTAGCAATGGCGGCCCATCGTGGAAGACGCGCACCCATTTGGAGCATGGCAGAGGTGCTGGACCTGATCAGCATCTGGGGAGAGTCCGCTGTGCAGGCGCAGCTACGCTGCAGCAGGTGAAATTATGATACATTTTGCATAATTTCTCGGGCCATGTCAGAGAGAGGTTATGATAGAGACACTGTGCAGTGCAGATCAAAGGTGAAGGAGCTAAGAATAACCTATCACCGAGCGAAGGAGGCAAACCGCCGTTCGGGATCAGCGCCTGCAACATGCAGGTACTATAAAGAGATAGAAGCCATCCTCAGTGGGGACCCCACAACCACTGCAAAGAGTCCCGTGGACACATCGGCCCCCTCTCATCCACTGAATGCCAGACCCGAGCAGGATGAGGACGTGATCGAGGAGGAGGAGGAGATGGAGGATGACCTGGAGGAAAGTGCAACAGAGTGTAGCCAGGAGGTCTTCTGCACCCCCGCTGAGACGTCCACCCAAGACATGAATTGCAGTGTGTCCTCTGAGGTGGCAGAGGGGGGTTCAGGTAAGTTTCTCTTCCATGCAGCTATGGCTCCTGCTAAAAAATCATTGTCTGGGGTGGGGGTGCTTGCTGTCTCGGTCCCCGCTGTGCACGCTCTTTACTCTGCATTCATTAGAAGTGCATCAACACAAGCAGTGATTGTCAAAAAATCATCTGTATTTAGGTCACTAAAGGTTTCCTCGATGTACCGCCAGAGCCTCCTACTCAGGTTAGATGGGATCGCGTATGTGTCTACGCTCCCGTATAAGGATACTCGGCCTTGCCAGCTGCAAAGCACAGCCCTGGGAACCATGGCAGCACACAGTGCAGCAGCATACGGTCCCGGCTGGCATCCGGTGGCATGTAGGATATGTATTCTAGCTGGCAGGGGCACTCTGAGGAGAGAGATAACGGGTTCCATCTGTGTGCCCTGTGCAGAATGTTAGACCCCAGTAAGGTTTCTATTAGGACGTACCTTGTCCGCTTCAGCAAAGCATAGGATGTTGACTGCCTTGTACCTCCCAGTGGAATGTGCTACTGGAAGCTTACATTGGTTATCTAAGCTATGTGTTAACAATAGCTTTATTATTTTTTTTTTATTAGATTCGACCTTCACAAGGCAGGTGTCTACCCCAGCTGACCGCATGAGAAACATTCGGCGGCGTGCTCGAAGAAACAGGGAGGATATGTTTCAGGAGCTGATGAAAACAACAGAGGCATCCACGAGGGAGAATCGAGCCTGGAGAGAGGAATCCCAACAGACGAGGCAGAAACACAGGGATGAACTGATAAGCGTCATGAAGGAGCAAACAGAACTGCTCAAGAGCATGATTGCTCTGCAGACCCAGGCAATTAATGTACGGGCTCCACTCCAGACAGTTCAGCCGTGTCTGCTTCCCACACCGCGTAGTCCTTCGAAGCATTTATTTGAAGGCCACCCGTCCCCCTGGTATACTGCAACATCCAGTCCCTCACAGAGCTACTTTTTAGAGACCAACAGCTACACCCACCTGTAACCCCTCCAAAACCCCCCAGCCACCACCACCACCCCCTTTTTATCTTTTAATAAAAACAGTAACAGAAAATTTGAAGAGTGGCTTTATTTGTACACAGTGAAAATCTCATAAGGTGCACTGGATGCATCCTTGAAGTGAACTATGGGAGGGCATCATTGAAATGCTCCCTGAGTGCCTCCCTTATGCGAGCAGCTCCTCGTTGGGCCCCCCTAATACTCCTAGTGGCTGGCTGTTCGTATGCTTCCTCGAGGCGCTGTGCCGCCATAGCCCACCCCGGGGAAAACTTTTCTCCCCTATTTTCACAAATGTTATGAAGGACACAGCACGCCGCAATTACAGCAGGGATGTTGTCCTCGTCCAAGTCCAGCCTCCCATACAAACAGCGCCAGCGCCCTTTTAAGCGGCCGAAGGCACACTCCACAGTCATTCTGCAGCAGCTCAATCGGTAATTGAACTGCTCCTTGCTGCAATCCAGGTTCCCGGTGTACGGCTTCATGAGCCATGGCATCAGTGGGTATGCTGGGTCTCCGAGGATGACTATGGGCATCTCCACATCCCCCACAGAAATTTTTTCATCTGGGAAGAAGGAACCCCCTTGCAGCTTCCGGTACAGTCCAGTATTTCTGAAAATGCGGGCATCATGCACCTTTCCCGACCACCCAGCATTGATGTCCGTAAAACGCCCCTTGTGATCCACGAGTGCTTGCAGCACCATGGAGAAGTAGCCCTTCCTGTTGATGTACTCGGTTGCGAGATGGTCTGGAGCCAAAATAGGGATGTGTGTGCCATCTATGGCTCCCCCGCAGTTAGGGAATCCCATGGCAGCAAAGCCCTCCACAATGTCTCGAACATTGCCCAACGTCACCGTCCTCCATAGCAGAACGCGATTGATGGCTCGGCACACTTGTGAGAGGGCTAATCCGACGGTGGACCTCCTGACTCCAAACTGGTTTGCAACCGACCGGTAGCAGTCAGGAGTCGCCATCTTCCAGACAGCAATCGCAACACGCTTCTCCACGGTTAGGGCTGACCTCATGTTGGTGTCTTTACGTCGCAGGGCAGGTGCCAACTCTGAACACAGTTCCAGAAAGGTTGCTTTCCGCATTCGAAAGTTCTGTACCCACTGCTCGTCATCCCACAGCTGCATAACAATGCGATCCCACCACTCGGTGCTCATCTCTCGCGACCAGAAACGGCGTTGCACCGTGTGCAGATGATCGGTGAAGGAGCTGAGCAATGTGGTGCTGTTGCTCTGCAGGGCATCGATCAGCCCCTGCTCCTCGGCGTCCTCATCTGACTCGGAGCTCATTGCGTACTGAGCAGCCAGCCGAGATGTATTCAGAATGTTGAAGGCGACAGTGGAGATCAGAGCAGGATCCATGCTGTTGCAGTTGTGATTGCTCGCAAGTAGTGCGTCACTGCACTGTTGAAAATAGGCGCGAGTTGCTATTGGCAACGAGGAAGACGCAAGGGGAACACAGTGAACCACAGGAAACTGAGAGTTTACCCATGGCGCTTTGCGTTCCTTTCCTTCATCCCAGGATTCCAAGCGCTGATTGAGGGAAAATTGAACTGTGGGATAGGTGCCCAGAATTCATTGCGCTACACCGCGATATTGCAAAGAACTCTGTTGCGTTGCAAGAAGCGACGTGTGTACGCGCTCTCCCGCAATAAAGGTCACGTGTTTTTTATACCGGGATTGCCATGTTGCGCTTTAATCTGATCGTGTGTACATAGCCTTAGAGAGGCTACCCTGTGCCCTGAGACAGGACCGAGTAAACCCAGACCATCCCTGACAGGGGTTTGTCCTACCCATTTTTAAAAACCTCCAATGAGGTGGAGTCCACAGCACCTCCCTTGGAAACCTGGTCCAGATCTTACTGACCCTTTGAATTAGAAAGCTTTTTCCTGCTATCTAACCTAAATCACTCTTGCTGAGACTGAACCCTTTATTTCTCATCCTGCCTTCAGACAAGATGCAGAACAATTGATCCCCGTCCTCTTTAGAACAGCCCTTGACATATGGGAAGACTGTTATTCGTCTTCTTTTCTCAAGACTAAGCATGCCCAGTTTTATTTAACCTTTCCTTGTAGGTCAGGTTTGCTCATTTTCATTGCTGGCCTCTGGACTCTCTCCAACTTGTCCTCTTTCTTAAAGCATCACACAAGATAAAATACTCCAGATGAGGCCTCACCAGTGCCGAGTAGAGCCAGACAATAATATACACGAACTCCTACTAATAACCCCCTGAACGATATAGCCTTTTTTGCACCTGCATCACTCTGTTGACTTGTTTTCAACCTGTGGCCCACTACAATCCTCAGTGACCCACTACAACCCCCAGATCCTTCTCAGCAGCCTTGCCAATTATTCTCCCATTTGCTGTTTTCTGTTTAACTCGTTAGTACTCATCTTCATTCCTGTTGACTTCAGACCACTTCCTCAATTTGTCAGGATCATTTTGAACTCTAATCCAGTCTCCAAAGGGCTAACCACCCTTCCCAGCACGTGTCATCCAGCTGTTTTAATGAATATACCCTCCACCTCATTCTCCAAGTCATTAATGAAAATATTGACTGGTATCAGACCCAAGACAGGTTCCCGGCGGCACACCACTCGATTCGCCCTCCCACTTTGACAGCCAGCTATTGATAACCAGTGAGTCCAGTCTTTCAACTACTTGTGCACCCACCTAATAATAATTTCACCTGGATGCCTCATTTGTTTGTGAGAACATCATGAATTCTTGTGTCAAAAGTCCTTACTCAAGGTGTATCTTGTCTACTGCTCCCCCCTGGCCACCAGGCTAGTCAGCCCCAGCAGAAAAGCAATGGAGACCAAGTTCCAAAGGGGGAACCGTGTTAGTCCAGTTCAGCAGAACAAACAAGGAGTCTGGTGGCACTTTAAGGACTAATGGAGACCAGGTGACCCTACAGCAATCAATTCATGGCGAAGCTGAAGCACACGGAAGTCTAGGATGCTTGCCCTCCAGCTCCAGAGGGAGCCGTGTTAGTCTAGTTCAGCAAAACAAACAAAGAGTCCTGTGGCACTTTTAAAGACCAACAAATTTATTTATTGCATGAGCTTTCGTGGGAGAAAATCCCACTTCGTCAGACACTTTGAAGATGGGAACTTACAGAATGGGAGGAAATTAAATGCAGGGAAGTGTATGACATAGGATCAGGTCAGGCTGTAACAGCAAATCAATTTGCCTGACCTGATCCTGTGTCATACATTTTCCTGCATTTAATTTCCTCCCATTCTGTAAGTTCCCCATCTCCAAAGTGTCTGACGAAGTGGGATTTTCTCCCATGAAAGTTCATGCGATAAATAAATTTGTTGGTCTTTAAAAGTGCCACAAGACTCCTGGTTTGTTTTGACCTCCGACTGTATGTGCTCAGACTGGGACACCCAGCCCATTACTTTTCACCAGCATGAAAGGAACAGCAGAGGCTTCTGACCAGAGATCACCTCTCACTTGTCCTGGCCAGATGTCTCGGCCTGAAACATAAATCACCGCCTCCCACAACAAGGCAGTTGCAGAGCAGAAGGCCTAGAGTACAGCTTGGAGCAGAACAAATTGTTATGGGCAACGTTCTCCCCAGTGCCCAGCAGAGAGATGGCTGCCAATGCTGGATTATTTGGGGGCCGGTGCAGATGCCGGAATTAAAGCAAAGCTGGGTCAATGCGGATGAAAATGAATCCCCCCAGCTATTAGTCTGCATTCATTGCTGGGCGCTGCCCCCACCAACTCTGACAGGCGTGGGCACGGGGCAAAGGGAATTTCAAAGTCACACTCAGGCCAGACAGTCACTCAAACCAAATCTCCAGTTCTTCTCCACACAGGGGTGTCTGTGCCCTTCTCCAACTGAGGGACAGAAAAAGTACCATGTGACTCAACTGACCAATCCCTAGAATCCAAAGAGGGAAAATTCTGACGTGGCTCATGATTGATCCACCTTTTGGGCTGGGTCCCAGGGTGCATTGCTTTGTTCCACAAGGTGGTTCGGGGCTGGATCCCAGCTAAAATATAGGTGCTGCATTGTTTTGCAAGGGATTCAGCTACCCAAGGGGTCAGGCGACAGGTGACAGAATAGCTCTTCCCCATCTTCTTTACTGTATTACTCCAAGTACAGCCACGGATCATCCCTGTAGCCCTTCTCTGCACCTGTTCAGCTTGACTTAAACATGGGGGCCAGAACTGCACACAGTATCCCAAATGAGCTCTCACCAGCGCCTAGTATAATGGTACTAACACCTCCCTTTCTCTACTGGAAATACCTCGCCTGATGCATTAGCTTTTTTCACAGCCACATCACTCTGGTTGATCATACGTCATCCTATGATCAACCAATACCTCCAGATCCCTCCTCAGTAACAATCAACTGATGCATCCCCAGGTTATAGCAAAAATTATTGTTATTAGTCCCTAAATGCATTTTCCATATTAAATTTCACCCTATTTCTATTACTCCAGTTTACAAGGTCATCCAGATCTTCCTTTATGATACCCCCATCCTTCTCTGTATTGTCAACACCTCCCAACTTGGTGTCATCCACAAACTTTAACAGCATATTCCCACTATTGTGCCAAGGTCAGTAATTAAAAGGTTAAATACGATCGGTCCCAAGACCGATCCCAGAGGAGCTCCATGAGTAACCTTCCTCCAGCCTGACAGTTCACCTTTCAGAACGACCATTTGTAGTCTCCCCTTTAACCAGTTCCTTCTCCACCTTTCAATTTTCATATTAATCCCCAGCTTTTCCAATTCCAATCTTCCAGGTGGAACCGTATCAAATGTCTTACTGGAATCTAAGTAAATTAGACCCACTGCATTCCCTTTGTCTAAAAATCTGTTATCCTCTCAAAAAAGGAGATCAGGTTGCTCTGGCATGATCTACCTTCTGTAAAGCCATGTTGTATTTTATCCAAGTTACTGTTAACCTTGAAGGCCTTAACTACTTTTTCTTCAATTTTTTCCCAAGACCTTACACCTGGCTGAGATCAAATCAACAGTCCTGTAGCTACCCAGCTCATTTATTACGGGTATTGCAGGAATTGGGGTGTGCTGGCATTGAATAGACACTGTCCCCCTCCCAGGCGAAGATAAATGACATCCAAAACCTGGAAGAGTAAGATACAATTAAAGAGAGTTTCTCCACCGGTGTGTCCGGCCTCTAGAAGGACAATGGTGATTTCTGTCTTAACTCTTCCAACCCAGTGCCAGCCAGCGCCATCTGCCCATCAGGCGTCATTAACCGAGCCGGGGATACCGAGGCGAGGTTTAAAGGAGGAGGGAAGGATTCGGGGGTTGAGAGGGGACCTGGAGAAGGGAGATAGGGCAGTAAAGAGAACTAAAGGCAGCAAGTGAGCAGCCAGGCTTGTGGGGGTGTAAGGATCCAAGAGACCAAGGGGGGCTGCCGTTTGGCCAGGAACATGAGAACCAAAGGAAGAGGTGATGCACCTCTCATGGAGTTAGCCAGTAGGGTCATGATCTGTGGGATGTTTAGTGACAGGAGAAGAGAAGAAGCCCGTGGGGGGGTGATCCAGGCCTGGGTGATGGAGAGATGATGCTGAGAGGGCGACGGAGGGGGTTAGTCCGAGGCAACACGCCCAGCGGGGACAGTGAGGGGGCGTTTAGGGGACAACGGGGTGGGCAGGAGAGCTGGCCCCGTGTTGGAGGTGAGGGGAAGAGACGGGTGTTGACTGGGAGTCAGCGGCTGAGCTCTGGCACAAGGGAGAAACCCAGCCGCATGCACTAGACCGGCCCGCGACAGACCATCCCAGCAGACGGAGACATTTGCTCAGCCTCGGGCGTGCTGCTAACACGTACAGACGCTTCTCAAGAGCCATCCTCCCCCTTCTCAGTTCCTTGCCAGTGAAATGTCTCCATCTGCTCCCAGAAGCTCTTCCTTCCGCAGCTTGCTTTTCAGGGCGCAGAGCTGGCGACAAGGGGAGGGGGCGTCCCCGTTCCTCCTTCGGCACATTCCTCTCTTCAAAACGCTCCTCTGAAATCTCCTGCGCCGGGGAACGATCGTGGGGCTGGGCCCTCAATGGGCCTGCCCCAGAGGTCAGCAGTGTACACGTCACCCACCTCACCTGACGGTTTTAAGCCAGAGCTGAGGGCTGAAAGAAGGGGGAGCAGTGGCTGGGTAGGAAGCACCCACAAAGAGGCTATGGAAGTCCCCCCAGACAAGGAAGGATGGGAGAGGCTGACATGGCAGACAGAGGGGAGGACTGCCCGAGAGACTGGCTGTGGCAGAAGATGACAGGATGCCCTATATATGATATCAACAGCCGAGAAGCAATGCGATTTGTAAGGGCGGTGGGGAGACAGGGACTTTGGGATGTTTGCACTCGGTTTTATTAATAAATGCTGTGGATTCAGGGGATAAACTTCCACGGAGCTATTGAGGACTCAAAAGGGAAACTGAGGCGAGGGGCCACTTGCGAGGCTGCCGCGAGACCTCTCGTTTACACTGATCTTCAGCCCAGTCCTGGTCCCACTCAGCTGAGAGGTGCTGGCATATCCCAGTCCTCACATGCCAGCACAGACCTGGGTGGCAATATCCCCCATAGTGCAGCAACCTGGGAAAGCCACTGCAGCTGGGAGAAAAGAGCATTAACTATTGCCCGCTGCGTGCACCTGGAACGACTTCCTAAAACGTTGTATCCTGCACACCTGCGATCCTCCGGTCCCAGCACGCCACCTCCCAGTGGGGACCAGACACTCACAACAGTGCTGTCACCATGCACCCATACCAACAGTGATTTCTCCCACAACAAGAATTAGGCTCACCCACGTCGACTGACAGAGCTGTCTTTTTGGATTTCTCTCCCCTCCACCGCCTGGCAGAGCCCACCTGGTGGCCTTCTGATTGAAGGCAAGTGTTTAGCATCGGCCTGGCTTATTTCTTTTGTTTGGGGGATTTTTTTTTTAAACCTTCTGTACTTAAAGAGGTAATGGCAACATATATTTAGGAATTTGTCTCCAAGCTGTACTCTGCCATCACTTGGAATCCAATGCCAGCAGCAGGCATAGAACTCATATCTTCCTGCTCAAGCGAAAAGAGAATCTCCATTATCAAGTAGCAGTACAGGGCATTGGACACACAGTTGTGCAGTTCTTACTTCATTCAGCAGAGAGCAGGAGTAACTAACACGTACACACACACTTACTTTTCATGATAGTGCATTGTTAAACCTATTTTCTTCCAGTGTTACCAATAACAACATGGATGGTTAAAATTCTTTCTGTGGTAATCATGTTTTGCTGTTTGTTTGCACTCTTTGTTTGCTTCTCCATGAGCTTGGACAATGGGAATCTGTGACTTGAGGATAACCTGGGTTCACAGAGGCACAAAGTGTGTGAGGTAACATCTTTTATTGGCCCAGCTTTTCTTCCAGAAGTTAAGATATTACCTCGCCTACCGAGTCTTTAATATCCTGGGACGAAGACAGCTACAATTACCCAGCTAACAACGCAGAGTTTATAGGGGATCAGGCACCTATGTTTGAGCTACAAACATTCCAGAGGAATGTTTCATTGTTTGCAAACAACCGCGTGTGTGAAATGGCGCAGAAACACTTCTCTCTCGTCTCTCCCCTTGGGATCTTTTTTGTGTGTGTTGTTTTTATGTAGATTTGAGGTGGACTCTCTCCTGAAATAACTTCACAGCTTCAGGTTCTCACAAGATCTAAACGTCTGAACCACCACAGACGAATTACATTGATTCTTTAAAAATTAGCCAACGAGCAATCATCCACGTGGGATTCTGGCCCAAAATGAATGAAACAGATAAAACTGCCTCTGAAATCTAACTCGAGCCTCACGGCTGCTGTTCCTGATCAGGATAAGGAAAGAGAAAAGGGGCTCAAAAGTGAATTGCAGCAGAAGCTGGCTTGCGTAAAGGAAATCTACTCAGAGTTGATGGATTGAGCCAGCATTTGTGGGGGGATGTGGGAAAGGCAAAAGCAGCCGTCAGCGTCTCACATAGCGAGAGCTAAAGACAGGATAAGTGCATAACATGGTGGCAACGTGTTTTAAATCCCAGCTTTGTGGCTGGTCCACTAGAGGATAAAAACCTTCTACTGCTAGTGGCGCTCTTCCATGAGCTCAGGTGGCAGAGGTCTGTACGGCAATCCCTGAGAACCAGCATACAAGAATGCCAGGCATTTCCAAACCCCAGGAGGGCCATTCCCTATCTTGGCGAGGAGCAGGGAAGCCAGGAGGTCTGGAAGGGTGTTCGTCTTCCTATAACGCTGGCTGATGTGGGAGATGGAGTTAGGCTGAGATGTCCTGGCAGGTCTTTCTCCCCTTGTCAAGCCCAGGTTGTTTTCTAGGAGGCATTCGCTCCGGCTGTACAGCCTAGTTTCACAGAACACCAGCTAGACTGGAGTAGATGGGAGTGGGTTGGGGACTGCAGATCAAGACCAGAGTGTGCCCGCAGAGCCGTGGGGGAGGCCAGGGCTGGCATAGCAGGGGAGAGGGGCTGTGGGTGAGGACTGAGACGCATCATCAGAGCTGAATGTGGCTCTCCTGAATGGAATACCAGGGGAGGATGAGTCAACTCAGCAATGAGGGGTATCAGTGGGGGGGACGAACATATACAGCTGAAAGGCAGTGCTGCCTAATGAGGAGAGCACCAGTCAGACTCAGAAAACGAGGTCTTATTGCCAACTCTGCATGCTGGGTGACATGGGGCAAGACGCTGCCCCACTCTGTGCCTCAATTTCCCCAGCTGCAACAGGGGGATCATGGCACAGACCTCCTTCATAAAGCGCTTTGTTCAGAACTCCTGTAGGAGAGCTGGATTTATTCTTATTTCCTGCCCCTCGTGCCTGGTTCAGAGCAGTCCTATTAACTCCTAACTGGCAGAAAAATAGCGCATTTGACGGCAGGCCAGGAGGAGGTTTTGCAAACACATCTGTTGCATTAAGCAGTGATTCTGCCACGAGGAAACGGCGCAGCTAATTCCCTTTACATTTCCCCTCTATTTAACAGCTGGCTAGATTTTGAGAACTTGTGATAAATTAAACCCCCCCAGGCTCTTACACCTGGCACAGTGACATGCTGGCAGGTGCAGCTTTGGCTAATTTCAATGACGCAAAGAAATCCCAACAGAGGGAAGATGCCGGAGAGCCGTATGTATCCATCCTGGCTGCAGCTCTCCTTCCATGTCTGGTAACAACAGGTCTGGCAAAGCAGGATTCATATGATATACGCACAGACACCCACACCCACACACAACCACAGCAACGGAGCGGTCACCTGCACCATTCCGCCCACACAAAAGCCATTTAAAACTGGCAAAATTTGCCAGATCATCATCCTTTGACCACCCACGCCATCAGCAGACAGCATGGAGCAGCAGTTCTGCTAATGAGGCCAGCCTTGATCAGCCCCCTTCTTCAACAAAGACCTTCATACCGTCCCCCCTGACAGCTCCCGACAGGAGGAATGCCCACCTTGATTTCACCTACAAGGTCTGATTCTTCCCGCTAGTCCCTGCCCACTTGTCCTGGATGACCCTAAGGCAAGGCTGGTACAGAACATGTAAGCATTACGTGTAACTGGTTGTCTTCCTCCCTGTGTGGCTTCTGAGACGGTAGGCTCCTTGGGGCAGGGACTCCACCTCCCTAGGAGTTTGTACAGCAGCTAAGACCTGAATGCACCACAGCACCAATAGTAACAGCATGGGCACATTCCTCATCTGCCCCAACTCTGACCAGAGGAATCACCTTCAAGAGGTGGCGTTCAACATCCAGAGCCTCAGCACTGATTGGTCTCTCCCCGGACACTCCCAATTAATACCCAAGGTGACTGTGACATTGACGACGTGGATGCCAGTCTACCCGAAACAGGCCTGAGACCTATCGAACTCATTTCCCATAAGCCACCAAGTAGCCACTGGGGTGGCAAATTTGAATCACCAACTGACCTTAAAAACACAGGCGTTTGCAGACTGGGTCACAGCAATTAGCCCAGCTAGGGCAGAACCCTGGCTCCGGTAGTGGTCGGCACCAGCTGCTTCAAAGAAACCCTACCATGGGAGCTATGGGATAAACTGCCCACAGGGGGAAACTCCACTTTACTCCCAGGGATTAGGGCCTGGTGCCGGAAGAGTCAGATTCATGGCTAATCATCTTTGCTCTAACTCTGTATCTCATGGTTACTCATGGCAACATCCAGTCCTTCTTTGAATCCTACTAGCTTCAGTTGTGTCTTGTGGCAATGAGTTCCACAGGCCAACAGCACATTGAGAGAGAAAGTATTTCCTTTTCGCACTTTTGAATTTGCTACTTTCATTGACCATGCCTTTGCTCTTGCATTCTAAGTCAGAGCACATGAACAGTCCTGACATCCCTTCTCTCTCTCTCTCTCTCTCTCTCTCTCTCTCTCTCTCTCTGAGACATATTCCCATGCCTTTCAAACAGCCTTGGGCTATCTTTGAACCAGCAATCTAGAAACAAACAAAACCCGCTGTAGCCCATTATTCATGTGCCCTCTATGACTGCCTCTGTATCTTCTGCTCTCAAGTATGAGTCGATTCCTCCTGCTTTACCATGGCCTTGTGTTTACAGCACCTGGGAAGTAGGAGATTTGGGTTTTACTATTCCCAATCCCACCACTGAATCACTACGTGCTCCAAAATAAACCCCTCCCTCCCGCTGCACCTCAGTTTCCCCACTGGAAAAATGATCATCCTTGACCACCTTTGTAAGTCATTTTCTGATCCTCGGACGAAAAGCGGTGTCTGTATCAGGACAGCCTCGTGTGCTCTCGGCATTCAGAAAGCACGTTGGTAACAGCAGCGGACAGTGGGAGGAAGAGGGAGAAGCTAAAAGTTTAATGAACTTCGGCGAACAAATTATTTTCCTGGACTTATCCATGAGTGGGGTCAATCAGCAGGCAACCTGAACAGCTGACAGCAGCTCCATTCAGTACGGCAGAATAATGCGTCCCCTGGCAGCCAGCCTGAGTCAAGGCTAATTCTGTTTTTCTTTCGGGGTGCAAGTGCGTGCTCTTTTCAGCTTTCAAAAAGGAATACCCCCTGCTGCCCCTAATCAGCCTGCACTCCCATCGGCTGACAACACACACCGGAAGAGTCAATGCCTAAGCGTGCGCACCAGAGCACAGACTGACTCATTAGGTGCAGTCGGGGGTACATTATTTCACGTAACACATGGTTTTAAACAAATCTGCTCGCCCTGGGCCTTGGCATTGGTCCACCTGCGTCTCCTCCTACGTCTTTATCTCAGATCGCTCCCTCCTTCAGCTCCTGGGATTTGAGAATGTCATTGAATGCCTGCAGTTTGATCCCCCAGCGGCGTCACCTCCCCAACGCCACTGGTTCAGAGAGAAGTTCTTCCCTTCCCTTGCCTGGGTTCCCTGTGTCTTCTCTCCCCAGTGGTCTGGCACAAGCTGCAATACCAAACTAAGTGTTTCAGATATAGATTAGGCCCAGAGTCCTAATTTAGATCTAAGATTTGGTTCGAACCCATCACTCCACGCCTCCAGTTCCGGCCTGAGGTATCGCCTTTCTGCTCATCTATGACGCCAGCCTTTGGCCCACAAGTTTTCACTTCCTTCTCCGTGCCTCTCCAGTACCCAGTGCACCCTCCTAACTCTGGACCACTAACCCACTAGCCTGACTTCCTTCCTCAAATCCTTCTTTAGGAATGTCTATACAGGAACCAGACAATCACGGCTGCCCTGGGCCAGCCAACCCAGGCACGTAGAATTCAGGCTGCAGGGCTCTTACACTGTGGTGAAGACATCCCATGCTCTAGGACCCTGCAAGATCAGAGGGTCACAGAGCTCAGGTTTCAGCCCAAACCCGAACGTCAAGCTTTTGCTGTGTAGACACACCTTTTGAGACTCTCTTTTTTTTTTTTTGCAATGAGGCGTCCAGATCCCACTGACTCTTGAGGCATTTGGTGCCATAATCGCCCTCTGTGCTTTTGAAACTTTTCTCCGCCACAGCCCTCCTAATTTTACTGTCAAGAGTGTCACAGAAGAGCTGGGTGACTTGATTACTGCCATAGACGTACCCACAAATATTTCACAGTGGGCTCTTGAATCTAGCAGAGAAAGGTCTAAGATAGCCCAATGGCAGAACATTGAACCTAGACGAATTCAGACCAGAAACAAGGTGTTAATTTTTGACCGTGAGGCTAATTAATCATTGGAACAATTTAGCAAAGGTCAAGGTGGAATCTCCATCAATGACCATTTTTAAATCCAGATTGGATATTTTTTCTGCAGGGAAATTCTCCAGCCTGTGCCACACTAGAGGGTCACAATGGTCCCTACTGGCCATGGAGTCTATGACACCTCTTCTCACAGCCTGTGCGAGGACAGAGCTGGACTATAAAGTCAGTGAAGAAGGGATCTTTCATTCTGGGGAAGTGTGAAATAAACACAAAACCATTTCCTGTCACACAGCCATGGCTGAATCTATCCTTAGCGTCAATCCAATGGCGTGAGTGGAGTTACCCTACACAGGAATTGGCCCCTGTGATTTGTAATGTGCCCCTCTATATTTGGTAAGCAGGAGACAGAAACTTTCACCTCTCAGAAGCGGGTTTGAATTGAGCTGACAACAGCCATGGTCAGAGGGGGTTACCTTGGGAAGCCTGTTAGAGAGCTAATATGAAATGAGATTGGTGGGTCCCAAACATAAGAACATCCACATTAGCCCACGCTACTGTCTTGCAACAGTAGCCTGTGCCAGATGCTTCAGATCATGTGATCCATCATCCCCGGTCGTCCAGCTTCTAGCAGTCTGAGGTTTAGGGACACCTAGACCACAGGGTTGCATCCCTGGCCATGCTGGCTAATAGCCATTGATGGACCCATAAACCCATCCTCCATAAACTTAGCTACTTTCTGAGCCCAGTTATACATTGATCCTGTGCACAGATTAGTCCAGTTCTTAGTGAGACGGATGTCCATGGCACAAAAACCGCCCTAGCCATTGGCCTTACTTAGTGCCCTCACCGGTGGTCTGAACAGGGAAACCAAGCGCTGAGTAGGCTTAGAAGATGGGCCGCCATCACCTGATGTTGCTGTTGATCATCCTTCGAGTTTGATGAGGACCATGACATCATTGTTTGCTTGGGTTTCTGTGAACACATGAGTGGCTGATTTGTCTGCAGCCCGTTGAACAAGAGATGTTGCTATGGGTTACTTGATTAACAGCAACTTGATTTACTTGATTAAATTGTTATGAGATTTACACGGCTGGTGCTTCAGCTCTGCCTCAGTAGTTCTCCTCTGCTCACTGACCGTGTCTCCAGAGTGGATGAGACTTCTCCAGGCAGAATGACCCTGAGACTGAGACCTTCCCAAAACTTTAGGTCAATGTTGAAACACCTCAGAGATAACTTGATGGAGTTTTTGACGTATTCCTGCTAGCTTCCCTCAGAGCACTGTCCCTCTTTAGCTTGTCATGTCACTCCTCTGACATTCCAGTAGCAGGGACTGCCCATCTCATCTGTGATTTCATCAACCGAGTATGGCTGCTGGGAATACCTGCCCAGAGGAGAACCTCAGTATCTGAAACATTGTCTCGCCATCTTATCTTCATCCGTTTCCTCAGACAACCCATGAGAAAGTGATTGGGCTTCAGAACATGGTGTGTGTGCACCCTCCAGGTTTTGCATGCAGGAGTGGGTGGGTGAGGTTCTGTGGCCTGCCTCGTGCAGGAGGTCAGATTAGATGATCACAATGGTCCCTTCTGACCTTAGAGTCTATAAGTCCACCCGTCTCCTCCAATGGTGGTTCATCAGTGGGGCAGGCTTCTGGGTCCTTTATCATGTTCAGCCTTTGCAGGTTCCGGGCTCCTTCTGGGTCCTCCGGCTAGTGAATCCCCACAGTTCCCAGATGTGCTGGTTCCATGGTGTGAACCTCCTGCAGGACTCCTTCCTTCTCGGCTGTCAGCCCTGAATGAGCTGAACTCCTCCCTTTTATACTGAGACAGGAGTTGGAGCATGACCAGCACGGCCTATGGGGCGGGACTTCCTCCACCCACAATGCAGGGTCAAGTCCCTTGTCTCTCGTGGGGGAAAAGCATACCGCGTCACACATGCATACATCAAAGTTGACAACACAATGGCTTTGTAGAGCTGACATGGACCCCATGTCACGGATGACGTGTACCAGTGGAACGCCAAAAGGGAAATTGGGGTGATGAGTCGTCTTCCCCCAGAGCATGGAGTGAAAGTCATCCATTGTGATCAAAAGGCTCTTTCCCCCATGGAGATCAATTCTTCGTGATTGCAGGGTATTGAGTAATGCTACTGTAGGAAACGCTACCTGAGCTGCAATCACACTTTGGACTGGAGTGTACACACACCCTGCGTGTCACAGCTGTTCTGTGCTGAGGGGAATGTCAGCAGTTGCCTGCTTACAGTTTAGAGGGGGACTCTGGTCTCTGTTGTTACCGACCACAGATTCGTTACACTCTGCAGTGTGAGATAATGATAAAGCAAACGAGGAATCCTGTGGCACTTTTAAAGACTAACAAATGTATTTATTGCATGAGCTTCCATGGGAGAAAATTACTCTTTGTGACGAAGTGGGATTTTCTCCCACGAAAGCTCATGCGATAAATACATTTGGCAGTCTTTAAAAGTGCCACAGGACTCCATGTTTGGCTGACCTAGACTATCACGGCTCCCCTTTGGACAATGATAAAGGAATCAGTGGGCTACTGCGATTCCTTCAGACCTCTGGCGCCTGATTTCCAGTAGTGCTGAAGCCTCCACAGCTGTTGCTGTTCAGTGCCTCTGAAAACCAGGTCGTGGCCTTCCGTCGTGCTAGACCAGGCTGATCAGACCTCATGTTTCAGGCCATCAGCTGAGCTGTTTCTATTGACTGACAGCAGTGCAGAAAAGACAGTGGGATCCACTGAGGTGCCTTGGAGTTCTCTGTGCCTCCAAGAATCAGGTAGAGTTCACCCGGGCTGGAAAAGCTGCATGATCGCACAAAGCAAGGCCTGGTTACTGGCGGGAAGAGAAAAGGAGCACAGCGACAGGAAGTTGCCTATAAGAAGCAGCTCGGCTAACCGGGCTGGGTGAAAGCACGCACTCGGTTGTTTGAAATGCACTAATCTCAGCTGCCACTAAGAGGCAGTTTCGGTTTGCCCATCCCCCGGGTTACTTTCTGCTCTTGTGATTTGTGCTGTAATTTGCACAGCACTTAGAGACAGCTTTGATCAGCAAGGTGTCGCTGCCTAATTACAGCCTGCACTGTGCTGCGGTACTGTACAGAACGAATCCCGAGTGATCGCTGGCTGCTCCGTGCACATCTGAGCTCACCCAGGGCGGCTGCCTGCAGGCTCCTCCACGCAGCAAGGTTCTTCTTTTTTAAAGTAACTCGATGTGATTGTTGTCCTGAGAAGACATAATTACGGGTCTGGCCCTTCAAGACCTTCACAGAATCAGCATCTTAGGGCTGGAAGGGATCTCATGAGGTCATCTGGTCCAACCCCCAATATAACACACAGCAGGACCACTTGAGCTAAAGGAGTTTCTCCACTAGCCAGTTGCAGTAACAGGTTATTATCTACTAAGGGACAGCCACGAAAGAGGAAAACAGCACACGCTCTGCCAAAGTGTTACAGGGTTAGTTGGCTTCATCCCCCCAACTTCTCCTGCTCCTTCGTAATGTGACAGAACCAGGGTAAAGCAGGCTGAATTCTGAAGTTATCCACAGTGTTGTGCAACATTTGGGGAGATTTGCATTTTAAAAAGTCAGGTGTTCCTCCCACCCTGCCCCATCTACCCCTCCATTGTGATAATTGGGCCTACCAATTTACCCTAGAGCTCAGCTCAACTGTGACAAGTTACGAAAATCAAACAGAGTCCTGTGGCACTTTTAAAGGCGAACAGATTTATTTATCACATGAGCTTTCCTGGGAGAAAAATCCCACTTTGTCTTCAAAGCATCTGACGAAGAGGGATTTTCTCCCACGAAAGCTCCTGTGATAAATAAATCTGTTTGTCTTTAAAAGTGCCACAGGACTCTGTTTGTTTTTCTGCAATAGACTAACACAGCTCCCCCTTTGGAACAACTTACGAAAATGTCACTAATTACATAGATCAACAAACATTGGCAGGAGAAGGTGAAAAAGAGGGGCAGACTGGATGAATCCAAACAAAAAGGCCTCCTGATGTAACGCAAGGACTGTATTAAGATCATGCCTGATAAACATGGAAAGTGAGGGACCGGAAACCAGAATGGATCTGTCACAAATTAGGCCTAACGAGGGAATAAAATAATGAAAGGCTGGGCTATTTCGCCCATTGCTTCCTTTGTGGGTCCTTAAAGAAAGAGGAAAATTGACTACTGGAGCAAGGTCCACCATCATGGTTGCTATTCCCCACATCTCCTGGGCCCCCAGAGCTCCTGAGAGATGTCCAGGCTGGGCCAGAAAGAAGATCCTAGATGACATTGTCCCCTCCACTGGCTGAATCCCAACCTCCACCTGAGATTGTGTGTGTGTGTGACACACACACACTCACTCACTCTTTTTCTTTCCTTTTCTCTCTCTCTCATTTTTCCTTCTAACAGGAGTCTGGCTTATTTTGTGTATTTTTGCCTGTGTATTTTGCAGCTCTGCTGTCAGCCTGTGACCAGAAAGAGGCTGCGAAAACCAACGCCCTAACAAGTCCGATGCCGGTACGAGTTTGTCAGGTCTCAGCACAACTGAGAAAACCACGTGCTGGACCTGTGTTTCTTCCAGCAGCGCAGACACAAGTGAGAGTCAGCATCACAGCTAGGTGGTGATCCGATGCCACAGACGCAGGATGTACACAGCTCACCAAGAGCCTTTCCGTGTCTGCGGCACGCTTAAAAAGGGCCAGCAGCCAAAAAGCAGCTCTGGAGTTGGCCACTTGCACCTCGGGGCAGAACTTCTCACTGGTGCCGCATTCACACGTCCCTCCCATGTAAGCAACGATTGGCAGGCAGCCCCTGTGGGGCTGGGCTGAAGATCCAGGGCTCGTGACTGAGAAGC
>ML685822.1:287897-353988 GCA_007922175.1 Pelusios castaneus
CCTGGGCTAAGCTGGAGTGAAAGCAGAGCCCACAGCCTTCAACAGGGGCCCTCTAACTTTACATTGTGTGGGTCATGCCACCACGCTCTGTCTCAGACAGCAGTGGGGTCCCTCTGCGTTTACACTGGGGGGAAGGAGACCAGACCAGGCCGATCCGCTTTAGTGGGACAGCTTCCTTTGCATTTACATCACGGCGCGCGCAGGCTGGGCTGGTTTCCCACTGTCTCGTGATGGGTACCATTCAACCGGCTTCCTGTTGGCGAGGGCACGGAATTCAGCCTGCGTTTCCCAATCCTCCTCTGCACACTTAACACTTTCCTTCGGCTGGGAGGCTGGGCCAACCGAGCTGGGGTTCAGCTGGGGGCGCGTTGGTTTGTCTCTCCATGGAGAGGGCCCATACCCCCTTGTGCCTCCGTCCCAGCTGAGACAGGCCACTGAGCCCCATGGGAACACTCCCGCCAGGCCCGGGTTGATTGTGGCCTAGGACCTGGTCCAAACCCCACTGACATCCGTGAAAACACCTCCAGTTGTTTCCAGCGAAATGTGGACACATTGCCTGAAGGGAACCGGCCTGAGACCGATCCAAATCATTACATGCAAGCCAGCAGATGGCTCCTAGTCCCAGTCCCTCCCAGAGCTCCATCTGGGAGCATGCAGCTCCACACACCACCTGGATCAGGGCTGCGGCTACTGCTGCGAGCTAGCCACACAGCCGGACGGCCCCGTGGGGGATTTAGTAGAAGCTGTGCACACAAAAACCACCTCGCCAGACACACAAATCCAGGCAGCTACACGCACGCACACCCCTCTGCAAATGAAAATGAGCCATCACTGCGGCCTGGCCCAACCAGGCTGGAGGCTCCCGGCAACCTCCCAAGAGGAAGACGGATCCTATCCAGAATTCACTGGTCCTGAATTCCCTCAGCCTCCCCTATTAGCCAAGGCTCCCCTTTGCACTGGCTGGAAGGAAGGTGTTAATGACCCCATCCCAACCACCCAGGCACACAGCAGCCTCCACAATGGCCCAGAGCTGCCGTCCTCGTGAGAGGAGTGGCTGGCACTTCCCCAGCCAAGGGGAAATTCCAGCACCTCTGCCCCCGGACCCAACAAGCAGCTGTTAGAGCAACCCAGCCAATCCCAGCAGAGACACCACGTCCCCTCAGCAAGGGGAAGCTTCCTGCTCCCGAACTTTGCCAGACTCTCCCAAATTGCCGTAAGAATCCCTGCCAAGACTCAGCAACAGCCAGATCGAAGGGATTTAGGACCTCCTTTCCTATAGCCCTTAATTAGGTGCCTAGTACCCATTGAATTCCATGGGAGTTAGGTGCCTCAATGCATTTAAAGTCCGGCCCTTCATGTCCTACAATCTTTACTACGCTTATCCTCACCACCCTCCATGAGGCAAGGCAAAGCAATTATCCCCATGGTGCAGAGGGGAAACTGAGGCACGGAGCAGCTAAGTGACTCACCCAAGGTCACCCAGGAGCTTGTGGCAGAGCAAGGACATGCCCAGATCTCTAAGTCCCGGGAGCAGCCTCGCCACAGGATCATCCTTCCCCACTGGCTGTTGCAGAGTAAGCAGCCAGATCTCCACAGCCAACAGATAGTTAGCGTCAGCATGAAGGAGTGTGGCCGCGTGGACAGAGCCTGGCTCGGGGGAACAATGTTCTATTCTCAGCTTGGCCTCCTGGAGGAGTCTCCGTGCTTCAGATTCCCCATCTGTACCATAGGGATGCTGATCCGCCCTCCTCTGAAAGCTGTGATGATCTGGACCCTCCAAAGAGCCCTGCTCATCCGTGGGGCTATACTGGAAAACAGCAGGAGTTTTCCCAGCTCCATGAGGATTCCTTGCCTGTAGAAAATGCCAGTGAGCTGTGGAATTGGCACCAGGAGGGAATTCCCACTACAGGGAGGGGGAAATTCACCCCAGACCAAGGCTGCTGACAAAGGGCCAATGGTCAAGTGGCAACGAACCTGATCTTAAACCCCTCAAAGTCAGTGAGAGACTCCGCCACCATCAGATCCGGCTGTGAGTGTCTGGTGAAGGGTCCCGATAGGGGTCCAGGGCTTGGCTGATCAGTCCTTTTCAGACCCCTTCCAGGATTTTGCTTCCTGCTTAAAGCTCTTTGTGTTGCTGGCTGCCCTGAAGATCAGAAACACAACCTCTTGTAACAGGAGAGCGAGCAGCACTCCCTTCCTCCCACTCTGCCCCCACACCTGCAACAGCAGCCTCCGTACCCAGGGAAGCTGTCAAAGAAACTCCCAGCGAATTTTTTAAAAACAAATCCACATTGGAGCTGGGGAGTGGCAAGTTGTTCTCGCTGCGCTCCTGAATTCCAGCACAACACATCGCCAGGGGAACAGATCGCATCCGCCAGCCCCCTCGTCGACAGCAGGCGGTGGTGACTCACCGCCAGCCATTACAGAGCCCTGCGTGTTTGCATCAGTGGTTGGGTTTGCAACCACCCCGAGACAAAATACCTGTGTGGAGTGAATGCTTGTGCAGCACTAGCAGGATGGGAAACATCTGCCGAAGAATCCAGGACTCCTGGGTTCTCCTTCTTAGTCTGCTACTGACTGGACTTAGATGAGGCAAAAGTTTCCACCGTGGGTATGTCTGCTTTTAGGAGTCCAGCTTCGGACATCCCATCGCTGTGTCTCTATTCCCCCTGTACAAAAACAAGGCTAATAATACTGTACTGACCCTGACTAGTGTGCATCTCTGTTCACCAGTGCCTTCCAGAACGTCTCAAAAGTGTGTCTTAGGCCCTATACTGCTATTAGCTGTGATGGTTCAGCTAAGCCAGCAAGGGCTTGTGCAGTTCAGAAAGGGAAAATGGAGTCCTCTCTTTGTTCCCATGGTGCACAGCACAGAAACGACGGGAGCTGCTTGGAAATGTGCAATTTCAATGAAATGTCAGCATTGAACGTATCCGAGTTTTCCTGAAAATGTCAAGGAAAATCCTATGCGCGTTCCAACCCATTCTAGCAATAGTAAACTCCCCCATGCCCAGATTTGTTCCCATTCCAGTCCTCCCTGCCTGGCAGGAGCGTCGACTGGCTTAATCCATCCATACTTGCTAATATTTGTTAACAATGTTAATTTACAAAGGTCCCATTGCACTCCCTAGAGCCTCATACATCCCCAGTTTTGGTAATCTGGGTTAAACTGGTCTAAGTGCCTCAGTCATGGAGAGGCCTTCGAAAAATAGACTTTACGGCCAGAAGGAATCTAGCACATTGCAGGCCACAGAGCCTTGCCCTCCCACTCCTGTGAAAGACCCCAAAGCTTTGGCTGAGTTACTAACATCCTCAAATCATGATTTAAAGACTTCAAGCAACAGAGAATCCATGTTCACACTAGTTTAAATGTGCCAATTATGCACACTACACGCTGCAGAGGCAGGAGTAACCCCCAGGTTCTCTGCCAAGCTGATCTGGGGAGGGAAATTCCCTCCTGAATCCAAACTTTAGACCTTGAGCATATAGGCAAGACCCACCAGCCAGACACCTGGGAAAGAATTCACTTAGAGGATTTTGACAACATTTTCGGCAGGCTCTGGCGCGGGCTCCCGCACACCTGCGCTATGCATTCGGCAGGCTTCACAGGGCTCAAATTCTCATGGATTCTTTCCCAGAGCCCCCCACATCCCCCTCTCCAACAGGCTATAAAAACTCCAGGGCCTAGCAGGGACAGGGAGCTTAGGACTTTTTCCTCTGTCCCCACCACCCCGTGACAGGGCAGAAGGAATGCTAGCGGGTAGAGGCTTCAGAGTGGGGATACGGACCGGCATTCACTACACAAGAGACACTCGGGGCCGCAGTAGCGGGGTGGGACCAAGCAGCCTTGGCAGGGCTGTGGGTGCGAAAGGCCCAAGGGGCGAAGCAGGTGAGGAGGCAATCCAGAGCAGCAGTCTGGTAGCCAGGGAGATGCAACCCACGGGGCCCGGTTGGCACGTCAGGGAAGCGTGAGCGGGTGAGGTGACAAGACAGAGGAGCTAGGCAAGGGTCAGCTGCTCAGATGGCTTTCGCTGGCTGCTGGGTTCTTTATATACTCCAGGTATCCAATGAAATTGCTGCCCGTCCAGCCAATCAGGGACCTGGGGTGTGGCTACTGGGGGACTGCAGCTCCCGAGCACTAAGACAGCTGGTCAGAGACGATGATTGAGTGCACTACCATGGTATGGAGGGTAGAGATGCCGTTGAGACGCCCGGTGGGCCAGAATTCAATCATGGGGTCCTGCCGCCATAGGGGAGCCCAGTTTTGGAATAGCAGGAGCAGCAGGTCAGGATGGAGGGGCATCAGAGAGATGTGGGTGGAGACCCCATGGCTGGGAGAGGCGGGGGCTGCAGGCCAGGACTGAGCACCAGCAGAACAGTGCCGAGAAGATACACCGATCTTATTAGCCCATCGCTGCCATGAGAATCAAAACCAAAAACCCAAGCAAGGCTGAACGACTAAAAATAAATCAAACTCAGCAACCAAACCTCCCCCTGGGGAGGGGAACCCACTTCCTCGGAACAGGGTGGGCGTGTTTCCCAGTAACCTTTATGTGCACGAAGGAAGCAAGCTGAGGAGCGCTTGCGACGCTGGTTTTTGCACCATGGGGAACTCAGGGAGGTGTGATGACAGATCCCTCATTGGTCGCTAAGCAGGTTGGTCGCTAAGCAACCAAAGTGAAACCACATGCGATGCTGCACCTCATTTGGGGGCAAAGGAAAATAAAGGGGCTGTTTTCTGTATTTGGCCGCTTCTGAGAAGACACAAGTAGCAGTAACACAGAGGCTGGGGTTGGGAGTTTGGGGGGAGCAAGTTGGTAAGATGCAGCGTGGGGATGCGCCCGTGAGTCCCTCTCCCGAGCCTCCTGTAGGACACTCGAATGCAGCCTGACATGGCAACTTTCCGGGCGGTATATTGCAAACCTACGGTACCAGCGCAGAGCAGAGAGCAATGCAAAACCACAGTCCCACACTGGTCCATTTTGCCCTGTATCCCAGCTCTTAATGCTTTGGGGGCAAATAGGAAAGCCAGGGGGATTTACCCCTGCAATAACTTCAAGTGGGGGGAGTGGGAATGGAGGTTTTCAGGTGAGCCTCACAAAAAGCCAGCCACTGACTCAGCAGAGAGGCTTCCAAGAGACTGTGAAATTGGGGATTTCACCAACTAGCCTATGTAAACAGCACTGCTACAATCACCCAGACAGCCCGTCTCCCATCTCCACGTCCTGAGTCCTAAGCTGTGGCTGGTGACCCTAGCCCTTCCAGTCCAGGGATAAATCATTCCTGACCCCAGCTGCTGAAAGCTTTAGCCCTGAAGCATGAGGGTGGAACGGGGTCTCTTATTAACAGAGCATAACAAAGCATTAGCACAAATTGGGGAGCTGCACTTGACCATCATGCAGGCATCCTACATTCCTCTAACTCTCACTGGAGGGCAAAAGCTGAAGTCCAGCCTCACGGGATCCATCCCTTGCCACTGTCCTCATGCACATGAACGAGACCTGCAGCTGTGATGTATGATGGGAGCTGGAAGGGTTCTGTGCAGAGCTACGAAGCAGAAGGGGATTTGCTGGGCAGGTGAGGAATCCATCAATGAGAACAGACAAGGGGGTGCATGAATGAAGGTCCCCATAGTTAGTTATTCCCTTGTCTGAATGGTTGGAGTGGGGGAATTCGAGCAAGCATTTCCCCCCCAAGAAATGAAATTAGGGTGAATGTTCAAAGTTACAGGTGGGTGAGACCGTGAGGGTGAAGATGGGTTGTCTGGCACCACACTAAAAACTGAAAAATGTTTCACAACCTTTTTGTGAGATTAAACTCCTGCTTTAAAATCAACACACAAATTAAAAGGGGCAACTTAAGCCGACCAGGAAGCACTACATTTACATCCTTGGTCTCCGATTGAAATTTTGTACAGCTTGGCTAATGAACTTCTCGAACGAGGCGTGTTCCTCTTGGGTGGCTCCTTACGGCTTTGGTACTTCCAGCCAACTTCAGGATACGCTCATGAACAGGCAGGAGTCTTTTTCAGAACACAAAATTATCTTCGGTGAGAGGGGGAAAAAATGTTCAGCTGTGTCTGTTGAGAGTGGGAGTAGCAAGAGATGAATTCCTACTTCTTTCCTCCCAGAAAATATAGCACAAACATAGGGCCAAACCACTGGGGATGATGAATGAAGATTTGACTTCAACTTTATCCTAGGACATTCTACTCTGCGTTCATGTTGCCAGGTTGTACACCCTGGCCCCCTTTCGGGGTGGAAGAAGGGGCACTTTAGCCCTGTGGTTGGGTCCGTCTGCCTTGCACTTCAGGGCAGCATGGCCTAGGGGTCCGAGTCAATATGGTTGCCCCTCTCAACTGGGCCATACGACAGCAAGATGAGTCAATAGATTCAAGGAGTCAAGCAGAGTCAATAGAGTGGCCCATTCAGTCAGGGCAGGGTGGCCTAGGGGGCAGAGTCAATAAAGTCACCCACCTCTGTAGGATAACATGGCCTTGGCTCTCCCTGCTCCTCCAAACCCAAGCCCAGGGCCCTGAGAGCAGCAGGGTACTCACCACCAAGTCAGCAGGAATCCACCCGAAACACTCTTACTGGTTCACTGATTCTCCCACCACAGCAATGTGTAAATCCCCGGGGCCACTTCCCAGCCCATTCTCTAGCATCAGGTCTATAGCACTCCCAGGTCCCTAGGGTCATCAGCTCCCAGCAACTCCACCCCCAACAGGGCTTCCTCAGACAGAGAGGCACCCACGTGGGTTGCAGCATCCTCAGTCTCATGCTCTGGACAGGCACCTGTAAAGTGCATCCTCTCTCCTCCACAGTCCACCCCAACCTAGTGAGGCTGCTCCATTTTGTACTAGGGCTGCAGGTGGAACATGCCCAGTAGAGCCAAGAGGGTGTGGTCCCCTCAGCCCACAGAGCAGGATTAACCCCTGCCCATCCCGGGCAAGGCAGGTACATCTTATCCTAGTTCAAATTCTCTCTTCCCTCCTGACCACAGAGCAGCCTCGTTGCTGGGAATGCCTCACTGCACTCAACAGCCAGTGTCTGTAGGAGCTACGGAGAGGTTGATCGAATCCAGAAGTCGCTGGTGTACTTTTTCCTCTGGCTGAACAAACACTTCCATCCTCTTCACTTAAGGATTCAATATGAGTGTCTTCATTAGCCAGCTTCTGGATTGAAGTCTTTGCTTCTTCCAGTTGGATTTCAATGGATATCTCATGGATTGAGCCAAGTGTAGCATCTATTGCTGGAGAAAAGTCTACTGCTGTTGTGGCAGATACCTGGACGGCATCATTTAAATGACCCAAGTGGTTTCAACAGTAGACTTTCAATGGTGATGATCTCCAAATTTAGTACAAACGTAGTCGCGGCCTCACTACTTAGATCCCCTAGGCACTTTCCAAAGCCAGTAATAACAGCTGCGGTGATTTAAAAGACAATGGCCAAGGATGGCTCATGGGAAAGGCAGCAGGTTTCCCCACAGTGGCTAATTTGAATGTGTATTTTTTTCCTAAAACCTTCAGGAGCTTTGCTGAGAAAAAAAGAGTAAAATAAAGTCATTACGTTTATGACTTTTTAAATGTCTTTTGCAGATTCTGCGGCTTGTACTAGTGCTCGATTACGTCTTCCAGAGAAGTTTGTAGCTTCGATGCATCAATTGTCTGGGGTTCAATTCACAAGCATTCATCTCTTCCAAGATGTGGGTTGTCACAGAAGCGGCCAATGGCTATGTCTACACTTATTAAAATGAGTTTGAATTAGTTAATTCGAACTAACTAATTCAAACTAATTTTAGTTAGTTCGAATTAACTTAATTTGAACTAGAAACATTTAGTTCGAACTAAGCAAGTGCCATTCATGGCACTTGCTTAGTTCAAATTAGCAAATTGCATTGAGTTCAATGGGCCGTTTAGTTCGAACTAAGCAATTAGTTCGAACTAACATGGCCACATTGGTTAATTCGAACTAACTAGTTTGAATTAACCCTTAGTTCGAATAGCATATTCGAATTTATTAGTTCGAATTAAGGAAGCCCTTAATTCGAACTAATGAAAGCCTAGTGTGACCAAGGCTTTAGTTAGTTCAAATTAAGGCTCCTTAATTCAAATTAACTTGCCAGTGTAGATATAACCAATGAGTCTTCTATAACCTGAACATCCAGAAACTCATCTAGTGGCCTAGCGCTGACATCAAGGAGTCAATAGTTGCTGCCCACTTGCATCGGTGCATTCATCAGTCAGCTAGGAACATTTCTCGCATGTGGTGGTGAGAGTTCTTCACTTCTTCAACTCCTGAATCTTCCATTGTGGTGCCACATGCATCTGAGCAGTCTATTGAGTCTCTTGCAGAAAGACGGTGAGTGTTTGCCAGTCTTGTTCAGAACCAGTGTCCAACGTCAGGATTAACAAGGGACAATGTACTTAACACTGGCCTCCAGTTTGTAGAGTGTGGCATCTCTTGCTTAACTAGAAAATACAATGTGACAGTTATGTTTGTTTGCATAAACAGGGTTGAGTCTCTAACGTTCTTAACCGCCTCATTAAGTACATCTAAAATTGGCTTGATAGTGACTGTGTACGGCTTTCTGCATGTTGATGAGATCCAGAAATGTGATGTTTTATGGCCTTTTAGTGTAGGTTGTTAGCATTGGCTTTGCCGATCAGGCTGGCCAACCGAGATCCTCCACTTTTGCTATATAAATCCACGGCATGCCCACATTTTGAATATAGCGTGTGGTTCTGATTGCCCCCATCTCCGAAAAGACATATTGGAACTGGAAAAGGTACAAAAAAGTAGAGCCCTGCAAATCCACGAATATCCGCATTATATCTGCGGATATCCGCATCCGCAGATACAATGCGGATATCTGCAGACCATTTCTTGCAGATGTAGATCAGATACGGATCCACATATTTTTATCTGTGCAGGGCTAGAGCCCTGCAAATACGCAGATATCCGTGGATATCCGCATTATATCCGAATCCGCGGCTACAACGCGGATATCCGCAGACCATTTCTTGCAGATGCAGATCGGATACGGATCCACATATTTGTATCAGTGCAGGGCTTTACAGAAAAGAGCAGCTAAAATTATTAGGATTATGGAACAGATTCCATCTGAGAAGAGATTAAAAAGACTGGGATTTTTCAACTTGCAAAAGAGACAACTAAGTGGGCGGGTGGGGGGAGGAATACGACAGAGGTCTATAAAATCATGACTGGTGTTGAGAAAGTGGATAAGGAAGTGTTATTTATTCCTCATATAACAAGAACTAGGCGTCATGCAATGAACTTAACAGGTTTGAAACAAACAAAAGGAAGAGCTTCTTCACATAACACAGAGTCAACCTGTGGAACTCTTTGCCAAGGGATGCTGTAAAAGCCAAAGCTAACTTATCTAATCGTTTTCAAACCCCATTAAAGGAGAACAGGTCCACAATGGCTATTAGCCAGGATGGGCAGGGATGCAAAACCATGCTTTGAATGTTCCCATCCTCTGGGTTTGCCAGAATCTAGTCGTGGACAATAGGGACAGATCACTTGATAACTGCTGTTCTGTTCATTCCCTCTGAAGCACCAGTGATTTGTAGCCCATCACCAGCCACAGCTGATCACTTGGGAAACACAGTTTTTTCTGCAGGATACCTAGGCAGAGCAGGAGTGCTCATGTAAATACAGCCTGGTCCCCCAAACCCAGCTCACCACGCACTGTCAGGGGAGAGCTCATTCAGATTTTTCTCACAAATCATAACTTGAAATGAGCTTACCCCATGTCACCAGAACGAATGTACCAACATGGTCATAAAGAGATTTCTGCCTTCTGTTTGTTCAGGTTCAAGCATTTCATCATATTCTCTGTATGCTTTTAAAGTGTGCATTAACGTTTCAGTTTCAATTCACATTTCCAGCCAAGGGTTAAATTGGCAACACTATATGCAACTAGTTGACCACTGGGGAGTTTTGGGGAAATTCGGGCAGAGGGGAGGGAAATCCCTGGTTTGGGCAGAGGGAGCCTCTAATTGGTTCTGATTGGTTCTGATAGCAGCCTCAATACACTAGGTGCTTCCCTAAGGCATTTCTCTCATGTAAGCTGATCGAGCAATGCGCTGCTTAAGTTTAAAAAGAAACTCCACTACTCGCTCTCTTCTCTGTATCCCTGTAGGGAACACGGACCTAGCCAGAGTCAATCAGACTCACAGTCAACTTAGACCAGCGTCCTCTCTCCAACAGTGGCCAGGCATCAAGAGGGATTTACGGAAGACCCATTCATCGAGTAGCAATGGGGGGCCAATGAGTAGGGTACAGCCTAGAATACAGATGACCTGGGTTCTAGGCCTGGTTCCCATCTGCTGTGGGGTCTCATACGCTTTGCTAGTCTAGAGGCTCCTCCTGACAAGGACTGGGTTAGTGTGATGTGTTTGCACAGGGCCTACCCCAGTTCAGACTGATGGCAGGATTCCTGTAGTACTATTAATGATGCAGCACATAACGTGTTGGGGCCTACACACATTTACCCTATTAATTAGGCTGGCTTCTCTTCTGAAGCAGAGATGGAAGGGGTTGTTTTCCTCCCTTCTAAAGCTCATGTTTAATTTTTTAAGCTGGGATTTTCTTCAAATTAGCCTACATTTGCATTCCCGAATCCCGTAGCTTCCTTTGGAAACCAAAGCTTTAATCAAAACAAACAAGGAGTCCTGCAGCACTTTTAAAGACTAACAAATGTATTTAACGCACCAGCTTTCATGGGAGAAATCCCACTTCATCAGCTGCATCATATGGGATTATACCGACGAAAGCTGATGCATTAAATACAATCATTAATTTTAAAAGTGCCACAGGACTCCTTGTTTGTTTTGCTGAACTAGATTAACACGGCTCTCCTCTGGAACTTAGCTATATCTAGTCATTACATCTGCCCAGGGACTCTCCACAGGAAAACACAGCTTCCTCAATAGCCAGGTTTCCATGAGAAAATTCTGATTTTTCCTAAACATTTTTAAGTTTTCATAGGGAAAAATAAAAAAAAAATGAAGCATTTCATTTTGGGTCATTTTGACCCAAATCAGCATATTTTTATTTTTGTTGTCTAACTTGAAACATTTTGTTTCCAATCAGTTCAATAAAACATTAGACTGAACATAAGAATGGTCTGATGCGGAATGGCCTGTGATCTATCTAGTCCACAATTCTGTTTTCCAACAGGGACCAGTGCCAGGTGCTTTAGAAGGAACGAACATGGTAATTATCGAGTGATCCAACCCCTGAGGTCCACTCCAAACTTCTGGCTATTAAAGGCTAGGGCCACCCACAGTATGGGATTGTATCCCTGACCATCTTAGCTAATAGCCACTGGTGGCTCATTATCCCTCATTATCTAATTCGTTTTTTTTAAACCCAGTTATACTTTTGGCCTTCACAACATCCCCTGCCAATGAGTTCCACAGGTTAACTCTGCATTGCATGAAGAAGTGCTTCCTTGTGTTTGTTTTAAGCCTTCAGCCTATTTAGTTCATTGGTGACCCCTGGTTCTTGTGTTACATGAAGGGGTAAATAACACTTCCTTATTCATCCTGGCTGGGGTGATTTAGTGGGAGTGGTCCTGCTTTTTAGCAAGGGTTGGACTAGATGACCTCATGAGGTCCCTTCCATCCCTATGATTCTATGATTCACTATCAGTGCACTATTTCATGGGAGTCGTTTGGACCCCCATTCTCTCCTGGGGGGATGGGTTCCCCAAAAGACTTAAAGAACAAATCCAGCTGGCATCAAAGCGCTGACCATGAAAGCTCAGCTCAGGTGGTCAGAGCATGTTATCAGAATGAGTGATGACAGACGCCCCCCAAAAAGTTTGTGAGCTGAAACTCAGAAAGTTCAGAAGAGGCAGTCCACGCAGCCACGGGAGAGGCAGCCATCAGCAGACTATCACCTCATGCCACATAAATGTTGATAACTTGGAAGATGCATCCATGGACAGATCCGAAAGGAGAACAACTATCAATAAAGGCTGCAGACACTCTCAGAAAGACCAGTGCAAAAAACTGATTGAAGAAAAGGCCAACCCTCACACCAAGACTTCTGCAGGAGCCTGCACATTCTTACAGGAGATCTGCTCGTGAGCTTGCTCCTCAAGGACTGGACTATACAGCCACATGAGAACACACGTGATGCTATGAGGTCGTCAGTCGATACCCCAGACCGCTTAAAACATGCCCCAAAATGCATTGCAGGTTTCCCCCTACACCAGGCAGCTCAGCCCAGCCCAGATGTCTGGTCCATTGGGAAAATGGGGGCTTCAGTCTCCTGAACTACATCTCCCATAAGGCAATGTACCAGCCTGGGAAAATGCAGTTTAATATTGGCCCTAAAAACCCACATGAAACACATCAGTTTTCGGATTGTCAGAATGTTCTGTTTCAGTTGAAAACCCTGAATCAAAGTCTCCAAAGTGCCATGTTTTGCAACTGCCGTTCTGCAACTTTTCCTCCCACTTTAAGATAAAAAAGCCCCATATGTTGCAATTTCCCATGAGACGGAAATGCAGGATTTCCTTCTGCTCTCCTACTGACCCTTTATGTCTCACTCAGACCCAACTCGAGCCCTATTTTGAGGGGTACATGGTGTCACATGATGCACATGGGAGTATGTTCTGTGTAACTTTTCTGTTCACTCCTGTTACGTAATTCTGTGGTTTGACACAAAATGGGCCATGCAAGGTTCCCTTCTGAATGCTCATAACATGCTCTGCCTTACTGTTACGGTATCATGTCTCCTGCAGCATCATGTATGTTCCTGGGTATTTTACATGGCTCAGGGGGAGGCAGACCATCCGGGGCTCAAAAGGTATATGAAAAAGACAATGCAAATTGAGCTCCCTGGCTCAGTTGGAACAAAGAGAAACACCTTGGCCCAGGAAGGGAAGGGGCTGAAGGGGGTTTGAAAAGAGACACACTTTGAACTGGGAAGGACTTTTGGCCAGAGAATCTCCATCTTAAAACAACTCCATCTACAAGAAGGATTAGGCCCTGCCTAGGGAAAAGCAGACTGGCTGCAAATCCATCATTCAGTCAGTTGTGAGTAAGTCTGCAGTGTGAACTTTAGGTTAGAATGCATCTTATATTTTAATTTGATAGTGATTACGCCTGACTGATTTATTAAATGATCATGCAGTGATTTGCTATATACTCATTTAAAAATCATGTTTTAATCAATAAACCAGTGTTTGTTTTAGCTAAAGCCGTGTGGACTTTAGAGGGTGTGAATGAGCAAAGCTGAGGTATGCCAGTTTCTTTGATAAACTGGTGAACTGGAGGCTGAACTTGCAGAGACCTGGGAAGGGCCCTGATCCCTGCAAGACAGAAATTCCTGATGGGACATTGGGGGCTGGGGAACCATCCTGAGTGGCTGAAGAGTGTACACCCATTGCCTAGGATCAACTGTATGCAGGAAGCTGTTGTGGGCCAACCCAGGAGAGGGTGGCCACCTACCAAAGTGGGGTAAGTCAGGGTTCAAGGGGTGGCGATGAGGGAGGCACAGCAGACCAGATTCTGGGAGGGGAAACTCACAAGGACCTTAAATGGTGCATTTATGCTGAGGCTCTGTTCAGGGGCAAATTTTACCTTTTGTAAGCCAGATCGTAACACACAATGGCAGCAAATCCACAGAAAGGAAAAAACAAATGCTAGTGATGAATAACGGTATTTCTCCCTTAGCTCAAGTAACAGCGGTGTAGGCTTTTGATGCTGAAAGAGAAGGTCATATCCCTGGGGGGTAGAATTTATGTAGTAAATCGGCCTGTTGTCGGTAAGACGTGAACGCCTTGCACCCTCCGAGTGCATGTGTACTTGAGTTGCATAGAGTGGGATTCCCACTACAAAAAGAGGAGGGTAAGAGGAATGTAAAAAAGGGACCAAACAACCTAGGATATGATAGGCAGTACTGTGCAGCAGGGCTGATCCAGTAGCAAGACTTCCCATCCACCATAACCCCCAGGTCCTTTTCTACAGCACTGCTACTTAGCCGATCGGTCCCCAGGCTGTAGCAGTGCATGGGATTTTTTTTTTCCTAAGTGCAGGACTTTGCACTTGTCTTTGTTGAACCTCAGGAGGTTTCTTTCGGCCCAGTGTTCCAATTTGTCCAAGTCTCCCTGGATCCTGTCCCTGCCCTCCAGAGTATCTACCATTCCCCCCAACTTGGTGTCATCCGCAAACTTACTAAGCACGCAGTCTATTCCATCATCAAGATCATTAATGAAGACGTTGAATAGAACCGGCCCCAGGACCGACCCCTGGGGCAGTCCACTCGTTACCGGTTGCCAATCAGACATCGAGCCATTGATTCCTATCTGCTGAGCCCGTTGACCTAACCAGTTTTCGATCCACCTTACAGTCCACTCATCCAACCCATACTTCCTTAACTTGCCGACGAGAATGCTGTGGGAAACCGTATCAAAAGCCTTACTAAAGTCAAGGTATACCACATCAACGGCTCTTCCCGCATCCACAAATCCAGTCATCTCATCATAGAAGGAAATCAGGAAGGAAATTTTGATCAGATAAATGTTTTCTGACAGGGAAATGGATGCGTCAGAAATTTCTCAACCACCTCAAGTCATAGAAAATGAGGGTCAGAAGGGACCTTAGGAGGTATCTAGTCCAATCCCTGCTGAAAGCAGGACCAACCCCAAATAAACCATCCCAGCCAGGGCTTTGCCAATCTGCACCTTAAAACCCTCCAAGGATGGAGATTCCACCATCTCCCCAGGTAACCCATCCCAGTGCCTCACCACCTTCCTAGTGAGAAAGTTCTTCCTAGTATCCAACCTTGACCTCCCCCACTGCAACTTGGGACCATCGCTCCTTGTTCTGTTGTCTGTCGCCAGTGAGAAAACCCTGGCTCCGTCTTCCCTGGAACCCCCTTCAGGTAGTTGAAGGCCGCTATCAAATCTCCCCTCACTCTTCCCTTCCGCAGACTGAACAAGCCCCGTTCTCTCAACCTCTCCTCTTAAGTCATGTGCTCCAGCCCCTCATCAATTTCTTTGTCCTCCACTGCACTCTCTCCAGTTTGTCCGCTATTTGATCCATATTCAGGGGCCCACTGCTCCGCATCACTTTTGCAGCGTGAGCCATAATGAAGACAAGACAGGAGGGTGGAGTTTGAGCCAGAAATCGTTATGGGCCACGGGTGTGTTTCAGACACACCCTTGCTGTGCAGGCCTATCCCTGGTACATCACCAGTTAAGCGGCCCTTTTAAAGGAACGTGTCCAGTTCTCCGGTGAAAGACAGGAGATTCCCTGGTGGAGACCAGCTGACACTAAGAAAAGAACAGTGAGGGACCACAAGGGTAGAGAGCAGGGAAAGATCTGTGTGAGGGACCCAAACTCGCCGTGTTTAGCATCGGACTATAAATCAACATGCTGAGGAAAAGGCATGCAGCAGGACTTGAGAGGTGGCATCTATCCTTCCGGGTCTGGGAGGTAGGACAGACTGGCAATGAGAGGGTAAACTGAGGCCCGGCACACTGGCAGTGTCATGACTGGCCAGCAGGGGAGGCTTGGTGACGGTGAACCTGGTCCAAGGAATGACACTGTCTTGCTGCCGCTGTGGCAGCTGTTCCTTGCAGACTGCAGCTCAGAGATCTGATCCCTCAGGGTGGAACGCATGGTGACCCACTGAGCACATAGCTTGCTGGGATGCAGTGGGAGAGGCAGCTGGGCAGAGATCACACAGGAGGCCAGGCATTCAGAGCCAGGAATTCGCCTGCTGCAGCAATGATATGTGAAGTGAGAGATAACCGAGCAATTGGCCGTCTAACATCAGAACTCCCAGGAGGTTCGGCTGCACTGCAAAAGCACAATTTGCAAAGCGGATTGGGTCTGGGATGCATCCAGAGCAGCAACACATGCCTTGGGGTAGCTCAAGGAAGATCCCTGCTCACTTTCCTAAGAGGGAGTGAGGCCACAGTGGGGAATAATAACACAGGATGCATCGTCAGAAGTGAATTGACTCCCGTTGAGCTGGTGTCAATGGCACTGGCCTATTTCATAGATGGGAAAACTGAGGCATGGACCATGGCAGTGTCACAGAGGACGAGAGCATCCGTGCCAGAATTCATACCCGGGAGTTCTTGGCTCCCAGCTCCACGCTCACGTCTCCAGGAGGCTCTGCTTCCATTACCTGCTCCAATCTCCGCACAGCGGGTTTGTGCCTGCCCACTTCCTGGAAATCAAACAGTATCTCCACACAGAGGCAAAGGAAAGAACCTCTGTGCCTCTTGGGATGGGGAGGGAGACTAAATTATAGCACGTTGGCCAACTTCTAGCAGCTATTTGTGGCTTAGCTAGTAGCCACATGGTGTATGTATCTATGCTCCAGCAAAACATGAATTGTACCTAGAGGCTCTGCACAGCCAGAGACCTACAAGCTTTGGAGGCCACTCCAGGAGCTTTTGCCCTTCAGGCTGTTTGGTGTGAGCCTGGGACCTTCAGCAGAGAAAGGACAGGCCTCTAGCATTTGAGCAAAAAGAGCAGCTATTTCATCTCATGGCAGTGGTTGGCTCTTCCTCTCTGGGTCAGACGGGTGTTACAGATTCTTCTGGATCCTGATCCTGCAGCCTTCCCTTTACAGGGGAGGCCCTGCTCACGCATGGGGACCCTCATTCGCTGCAAAGCCTTTTCACTCCCAGGATGGCGTTACAGCTGGTTGGGCCCTGATCAGAAAGCTTCCTGTTTGTGGTTGTCCCACGAAGTAGGACAACCCACTAGTTCCCATAAACCGGTACTGCTCAGAAATTTTCCATCAAAACCATGCGTTTTTCAACAGGAATTTGGGGATGACAAGTTATTTGTTTATTTGGAGGGTGGGGAGGGGCTTTTTAATCAAAAAACTGAATTCCTGACAAACTAATAATCTCCATTCTCTAATGCTGCCATGTAGTTGGGAAGCCTCGCTCTCCTATGTGAGCTGGGCTCTCTGGCTGGGCTCCATCTGCCTTCCCTCACCAAGAAGGGGGACCATGGTGCATCACGGGGAATGTACTCTGACTAGGCCCGTCAGCCTGTAAAGGCGAAATTAGGAGCGTCGAAACAAACAAGGAGTCCTGCGGCACTTTTAAAACTAACACATTTATTTATCGCATGAGCTTTCGTGGGAGAAAATCCCCCTTCGTCAGGCGCTTTGAAGATGGGTGTCAGACACCAGAACGGCAACACGCACGAGTCCCTGTGCTCACGTTTCCCAACTGAAATATTTCAGGTTTTGATTTTTCATCAAAAGCTTTTCCACTGTTGTCCAAATTTTCGGGGTGAGTGTGGAGCATTTTTTCCAGCTGGTTCTTTCATCGGCTCAGGGAATTACTGCTTTATCTCAAGCACCCCAGGTGCCAGGTTGTTCTATTTGATTCCTGCCGTAACCATGCTGTCTGTACAGCCAGAACGCTTCAGTTGTTATAATTTTAAACATAAGCAAAGCTCGGCACAAAGGCTTCACTTCTACGTCAACCCACCCTGGGTAGTAATTACACTGAGGGAAAGCAAAGTGATTCAGACAATGTTGTCTTCCCTGCCCCCATCGCCCCCGAGATGTTTGCACAGCGCATATTAGTAATAGCCCAGGCAATGGAAAAGCAGAACCATGGCCACTTGTGCTCCACAGGACAGGGTGGAAGGTAAAAATGACAAAGCCAGAGCTGGAGAGCTTTCCAGCAAGAGAGGCAGTGTGCAATATGGAGATAATGGCAGGGGAGGCTTTTCCAGCACAAATGCTTAATTCTACAAATGCACTGGGGAGAAAGAGAGGGGGAAAGAAACTCTGGGACAGCAATGTGCTGCTCTCCTGGGCTTTCCAGAGTCGCAACGGCTCAAAGAAAAAGATTCACATGCCTACGCCCCATCTGCACAGTGACCCGCTGAGAGAACGCAGCATGCAATCACATACCAACATGCTAAAACACACAGACTATAGACCTGTCATATGCAAGTTTTACCCCCAGATCCCAAGTTTAGAGACTCCCACCCACCAAAACCTAAGATTTGGGCTAGAGATCTGCTGCAGAGAGGCAGATTTCCCATGGTACAGAGCTGTTCAGATGGAGGGAAAAGAAATTGGTCAATCCCGTGAGCACTGAAACAGAGGCAGATTCGCAGGTTCTCATGTGAACCTGATCACAGTTCTCATAGCTGACCATAGCCCCCGGATGCAGACAAATAAGCCTGAACAGCCATGAAATGCACCCAGCGGAGGACAGGGTGCTGCTTTTCATAACCCATGCATGGGGGTGGGGGGTGAGAATTGCTCCCCTGGGACACCTGCTCCAGACAGAGCAGGGTCCGGCCCTGCCTCTGATGCAGGGAGCATTTCAGATCACAGCCCTTCCAGGCCAGCCAAGGTCAGTGACAGCCTGAAGTTGTTACCAGCTTATGGCTATTGGGTGACATGACTCTGATGGGTCTCAGCCTGGATACTAAGGAACAGCTCTTCTCACCACAAAACCCACCATCCCTTCTGGTGCCAGCTGGTCCCCTTTCTGCTAGTGTCAGCTACGAGGCCAAGAATTGCAGGCTACAGAGGATGGATGGTCCATTGGTTAAGATGCTAGCCTGGGACCTGGCACAGATTTCCTGTGTGCCCTTGGGTGGGTCACTTAACCTCCCTTTGCCTCAGTATCCCCCTTTGGGCAATGGAGATGCCGGGGATGTTAGCCCTGCTCTGCCCCACAGAGGCCTATATGTTACAGATGGGGAGGCCATAACGGTCTCGCATCTCCTAGAGTTCGGCACATGCGAGCGGGGGGATATTGCACAGCAGCTAATGCAGTGTGCGGGGAAAGCGGGGTGGCACCTTCCCCCAGCACTTGGCAAGGATTCTGTGGCATCCCAGGGCAGCTGAAGCCTGGCACTTGGCTCCCGTTCTGTCCAAGCAGGTCTGCACGCAGCTCCCTGGCTGGACCAGATGCTTACTGCGTGAGCTGGCTTGGCTGACGGTGCCTGGGGCTGCATGTTTCTGCTATGTGTGGCATGCACTGGGCAGCAGCCAGAGACACGTGGAGCAAGGGGAGGAGGGGCCAGCCGTGTTTTCACTGCGGGAAGGGTCATGAGCATTTTCAGCTATGTGGACGGGACTTTCCCAGGAGCCACATTTCAGGGTTATGGGGGGGGGGAGGAATGGGGATGAGGCAAACAGGCTTCTCTGTTACGTCTGAGCTCTGTGGACACCCCCCTTGCCTTAACTTCTGCAGCCTTTGGGGCCAGAGGGGAGGAGGCGACACAGGGAAGGAGTAAGAGATGGGAGGGAACCAGTGGCAGCCTGGGTGATTCCCCCCCTCTGGCAGAGGCCAGGGAACTCCAGGAATAACAAAATCAGGGTAGCTCAAAACCTGCCTGCTCCCGAGAGCTGCCCTGAGCGGCAGGCAGAGCTCTGGGCCCAGCTGAGGTGGCAGGAATGGCACTCAGGGAATTTGCTGGCTCACAGTTGGAGACAGCTCCGGGAAGGGAGCTCCACGCTGCATTTGACCCTCTCCTGCTACAAAGCAGACAGGAGCCTAAAAGGCAGGAAGACTCTGGGGTCCCCCCGAGGGCAGATCCTGCCCCACATCCCCATTGCTCTTGCAGGGCTGAAGATGCAGCTTCCACAGCATCTCCTCTACCATCCCATTCGAGGAAAGCTGAACAGAATCACCTCCGAGGCAGGGCGCTCCTCAGGGCATCTGCCAGAGGCAGCCTCCACAAGCCACGGGTACCCCGCTATGTGGTCAGCGAGTGGTCCAGCCACGGGCTATGTTCACAGAGGAGAGCGTCTCCCCGTGCATGTTCACGCGGGAGAACCTGGAATCAGGATTTCCGTAGCCAGAAGCCCACACCCAACCCCGGCTAGGCTCAGCTTGTCTCAGACATGACGCTCTTGGCATTGAACCCCGCACACGGGTTCCCCACCACCGCTTTCCCTTAGCAAACAGCCGTGCCCGCTGTTCCCTTGGAGAGGGCCCCATATCCCAGCTCTCCCGGATCAGTGCTCAGCCCTAGTAACACAAGAGTTAGGCTCAGCTTGTACAGTTACACCAGGGCTGGACAGGGCCCAACCAGGGCAAATATTGACACAGCTAGCAGAATATCAGTGGCCTGGGAAAGTCTGTCCCGTCGCGTGGGAGACACGGACCGGCACCGTACGGGCTCAGAGTTCAATCCCGGCTGCAGCCGCACACCGGAGAGAGAAGGATTTCAGATCAGAGCCAGGACACGCTGTCGACGGGCGCCCGTACTAACCTGGCACGCTCACGCCCTCAGGGCCAGGCGCCCTGCCTCGGGCACACATGAATCCACCAGCAGCCAGCGGGCTGACAATCACCCTGCTCCTGCGGGCACTACCCGTTAGCGACCAGGCCCTGGCCATATCCTCATTCGGGCAAGAAAGGCCAGGACACTCAGGGTTAACCCCCCAACTGTCTCCTACCTTTTCACCCGCCTTCGAGCCGGGCACCCGCACCGCCACAGCCCGTCACATGCTCCCCGAAGCTGGGACACGGGGGCCGAGGACAGAGCAATGGAAAATGGGACTTTCCTTCCCCAGAGAAAACACCGTGGGAGTTTTACACACCCTCTGCGCTCTTACTTCCTGGTCTGGGCTGTCTTGCATTCCTCCCAACAACGCCCTCCCTCCCTCTATCTCCTCCACCAGCCCCAGCAGGTTCCTTGGGTGCAAACAGCTGCCTTGCTCCATGCAGGAGGCTGAAACCTCTGGCTGCAAAAGGCACTCACCTACACGAGGGGCAAGCCGGCGCTGGACCCTGCAGACAGGAGGTGTGTTCTTCACCCCCTCCTCTGTGCAGGCTGCCCCGCCAGGCAAGAGCAGGGCTCAGGAACTTGTGGGATCCAGTGCTGAGGGGAAGGGAAGCATTCTTACTGGTCTTAAAACCACTCCCCTGCTGCCGGCTGCCCACTTCCTCAGGCGGGTGGCACGCGATGGGGGCAGGAATCCTCAAGCCCTCGCTTCCGCAACAGGCAGCAGCATGTGCAACCGGCGCAGCAGGCAAGAGAGAGAGGGTTGCCCAGCACCCACAAAAAAGAACCTCCCCCTGCCTCCATGATCTGGCTCAGAACTCGGGTGTGGGGTCTGATTCCTAGCAGGCCACCTGGCGAGCCAGGCACGGATCCTCGACTGCATTTGAGGACCACAGAGCATGATGTCAAGGGGCCTTCGGGCCAGTGATGTGTTTCCCTCATCTCGGGCCGCTCCACACCAGGCTAGTCCTGCTACGTAATGAAGAGCAGCCTCAAGGCTGCTCTCCTTTACTCACAGCCCTGCTCTAAAAAAGGGACCAGTCACCTCTTCTGGGGTGGGATACAGCAGTAACTTCACAACAGCCTGCAAGGATCCACAACGGTCTCAGCCAACTACATGCTAAAGGACTCTGCAGCCAGCTGGAGGGTCAGCACGGCTGAGGGACACCATTCATGAGCTGGGAAGAGGCCAGACACTGGAGGTAACCCCACAGTCCCTGGGAAATGCAGAGGTGGCCAGCAATTATTTGACAGAAAATGAGGATTTGTCCAAAAAAAACCCTCGACTATTTGTGAAAACCTATCGCTAGCCACAAGACTTCCATTGGGAAGGGTTCTCAGTCCAGGGGGAATTTCTGGTCAAGAGGAGGACAGATACAGCATTCAAATGGGAACTGTGCTCAGGTCTGAACTGTCGGTGCTCTTAGGTGACTGCTGTCTACGCTGGGCTCCAGCATCCGTCTCTAGCTGGCCCCGAGAATTAAGTAACGTATACAGTGTGGAACAGCTTCAAACAGACAAAACAGACAGACCAAATTTGTAGCAAAAACAAGGAGTCCTGTGGCACTTTTAAAGACTAACAAATTTAAAAACTAATATTCTACTAGCTGTGTCAATATTTGCCCTGGCTGGGTCTTGTCCAGCCCTGGTGTAAAAGGCCCTGATTCTTATGGGTGACTTCAATTAGTCTGACATTTGCTGGGAAGATAATAAAGCAGTGCACAGGCAATCCAGGAAGTTTTTGGAGAACATTGAGGACAACTTCCTAGTACAAACGCTGGAGGAACCAACTAGGGTCCGTGCACCACTAGACCTATTGCTCACAGAGAAGAATTGATCAGGGAAGTAGAAGTAAATGGCAACCTGGGCAGCAGCGACCATGAGATGGTAGAGTTCAGGATCCTGATCAATGGAAGGAAGGAAAGAAGCAGAACACACACCCTGGACTTCAGAAAAGCAGATTTTGGCTCCGTTAGGGAGCTGATGGGCAGGGTCCCATGGGAGGCTGATCTGAAGGGGAAAGGTGTCCAAGACAGCTGGCTGTATTTTAAAGAAACCCTGTTAAAGGCACAGGAAGATAACATTCCGATGTGCAGAAAGAACAGCAAATATGGACGGCGACCAGCGTGGCTTAGCAGGGAACTCTGCGGGGAGCTGAAACATAAAAGGGAAGCTTACGAGAAGTGGAAGCTTGGACAGATGACAAGGGAGGCGTATAAAGATATTGCTCAGGACTGCAGGGATAAAATCAGAAAGGCCAAAGGACAATTGGAGTTGCAGCTAGCAAGAGATGTGAAGGATAACAGAAAGGGGTTCTATAAGTATATCAGCAACAAGAAAAGGATCAGAGGTGGTGTAGGTCCCTTACTGAATGGGGCAGGCATCCTCGTGGAGGATGATGCGGAAAAGGCTGAAGTACTCAATGCTTTTTTTACTTCAGTCTTCACAGGGAGGGCCAGCTCCCAGGCTACTACACGGGGTAATGCGGAATGGAGAGAAGAGCGGCCTTCGGTGATGGAAAGTCAAGTTAGGGAACACTTAATGAAATTGGATGTGCACAAGTCCATGGGGCCAGATGAACTGCATCCGAGGGTGCTGAGGGAGTTGGGGGAAGTGATTGCAGAGCTGCTGGCCATTATCTTTGAGAACTCGTGGCGAATGGGGGAGGTCCCGGAGGACTGGAAAAAGGCAAATATAGTACCTCTCTTCAAGAACGGAAAAAAGGAGGATCCGGGGAACTACAGACCGGTCAGCCTCACCTCAATCCCTGGGAAAATCATGGAGCAGGTCCTCAAGTAATCCATCCTGAAACACTTGGAGGAAAATAGAGTGATCAGGAACAGTCAACATGGATTCACCAAGGGCAAATCGTACCTGACCAACCTGATTTCCTTCTATGATGAGATGACTGGATTTGTGGATGCGGGAAGAGCCGTTGACGTGGTATACCTTGACTTTAGCAAGGCTTTTGATACGGTTTCCCACAGCATTCTTGTCAGCAAGTTAAGGAAGTATGGGTTGGTTGAATGGACCGTAAGGTGGATCAAAAACTGGTTAGATCAACGGGCTCAGCGGGTAGGAATAAATGGCTCGATGTCTAGTTGGCAACCGGTAACGAGTGGAGTGCCCCAGGGGTCGGTCCTGGGGCCGGTTCTATTCAACGTCTTCATTAATGATCTTGATGATGGAATAGACTGCATGCTTAGTAAGTTCGCGGATGACACCATGTTGGGGGGGGAATGGTAGACACTCCTGAGGGCAGGGACAGGATCCAGGGAGACTTGGACAAATTGGAACACTGGGCCGAAAGAAACCTCATGAGGTTCAACAAAGACAAGTGTAAAGTCCTGCACTTGGGATGGAAAAATCCCATGCACTGCTACAGGCTGGGGACCGATGGGCTAAGTAGCAGCACTGTAGAAAAGGACCTTCGGGTTATGGTAGACGGGAAGCTGGATATGAGCCAACAGTGTGCCCTTGCTGCCAAAAAGGCCAATGGCATATTAGGCTACATCAATAGAAGAAATGCCAGCAGATTGAGGGATGTGATGATTCCCCTCTATTCGACACTGGTCAGGCCGCATCTGGAATACTGTGTCCAGTTTTGGGCTCCCCACTACAGAAAGGATGTGGACAAATTAGAAAGAGTCCAGTGGAGGGGAACAAAAATGATTAGGGGGCTGGGGCACATGATTTACGAGGAGAGACTGAAGGAATTAGGCTTATTTAGTCTGCAGAAGAGAAGACTGAGGGGGGGATTTGATAGCAACCTTCAACTACTTGAAGGGGTGCTCCAAAGAGGAGGGAGCTAGGCTGTTCTCGATGGTAACAGAGGACAGAACAAGGAGCAATGGTTTCAAATTACAGCTGGGGAGGTCAAGGTTGGATATTAGGAAAAACTTTCTCACTAGGAGGGTGGTGAAGCATTGGAATGGGCTATCTAGGGAGGTGGTGGAATCTCCATCTTTGGAGATATTTAAGGCTCGGTTAGACAAACCCCTGGCTGGGGTGATTTAGGGGGAGTGGTCCTGCTTTTAGCAGGGGGTTGGACTAGATGACTTCATGAGGTCCCTTCCAGCCCTATGATTCTATGATTAATAAATGTATTAGTCTGTAAAAGTGCCACAGCAATCCTTGTTTGTTTTGATGAACTAGACGAACATTGCCCCCCCTGGAACTGGAACCTGTAGCCCGGTGCTTAGAGGCAGGTGCAGAGTCCGTACAGAGAGTAAGAAACGGCACCTGCCCTAAGAACTAAGAGTCTCGACAGCTGAAAGATGCACTATTGCCATTTTACAGGCAGGGCGATACAGCGCAGATAGAGCGGGGCTGGGAATGGGCCCCCGCTTCGGAGTCAAGCCAGCTCTTTGACTACAAGACCTTCCTGCCAGCATGGTTGCCTTTCTGCAGCCCTGGGATTGTGTTTCAACCCCTCAGCCACATTTGCTAACAACAGAGACAAACAACAAAATGCATTCAGGAAATCACCATGGCGATCCAGCCATTCTTCTTGGGCCTGTGCCGGCACCAGCTTTTTGCTCCTCCGCTGCGCACATTGCATCTTCTGCATACACTCAAAATCCCTTCCGGCCTATGATCTGTTATCATCCCATGGGATGGCACATACGCTCCATCAGCTTTACGACAGCGCCCAGCAGCATGGGGCACTGGTCATTCGCGACCTCTAGGCATCACTGCTGGTTAACAAATAGCTCACCTACAGATCCCAACGCACTTTACAAAGGGAGGCATGCATCAGCAATTTTGCCAATGGGGAAACTGAAGCACATGCAGGCAAAGCCACCTCCCCATGGGTTCAAAACTGGGCCCATGGGAAAGCCTGGCTTTGAACGCAGGACTACGCCTCCTTGGGAAGTTTTTTGACGGATTTTTTTTTTTTTTTGGGGGGGCAAAATGTAATGTGGATTCACCAGAGCCAAAGCTGTTCACAAAAGTGGGTCACTTTCAACCCATCTCCCACCACACAACCTTCGGAGGGGAAAATCTCTGAAATTGTCAAATGTCCCAATTCAACGTTTCCAGCCCGGTAATTTCTGGTTTTTCAAGTTGAAGTTATTTTTTTGTTTCAGAATTTTAATAAATTTAGACTACAAAAACAGAAGGTTACAAAAAGGTCCAGATCAAAACGCCACATTTGAATTGACCCACAACTGAATTTTTTTCCCATTGGTTTGTGACAATTTTGGAGATTTTGACTTTTCATCCCAATTCGGGACAGGAAATGCAAAATAATTAAAAATCTTGCAAAACCTCCTGGGAAAGGAAAGCCATTTCCTGCCCTGCCCTGCCCTACCCAGGCATCCCGCTCCTCCACACCTCAGCCTCGCTCCTGAAAAGTAAATGTGTGGAAGGCTCCCAGCCCAGATCTTCTGAGGGCACCAGCCACCTGAATTCACGGTGCATACTGTCACAGCCTGGAAGATGTCTCCTTCCTACTCCAGGACCTGAGAGCATCTGAGGAAGAAAGCCTTAGGGAAAAAAAAAATCCACCCCAGATTTCACACAAGACCCTGCATGTACCACGGAGGCAGTTGCATCCAGCCCTCCGGTCTGGGTATGCCTATGAGAGGGGCCTAGGACTCTGCGATACACCCCATATCTGCCAGCTATCCACCTTCCCCAATTTGTGGGGATCACCCATTCCACAGCTCTTCCAGTTCCAAGACCCCAGCACCATCTCTTCCCCCCTCACCACCACCTTTGACTCTGCATCCTGGATGCGTCCTGGAAGGACTGGATGTGGCCCCATCACCGTGCAGTCCGAGCATGCCACGGTCAGACGCCGTGGTGTGAAGGTAAAAGGGGCGGGCAGATGGACACTGGCCTAGGAAGTCTGGACACCAACCCACAACGGCTGAGCCGTGCAAGCCGCAGGTGGGGCAAAAAGGGCTTTCCGCACTGGCCTGCGCTGGATGGAACCAGACCTGCTCACGAGCGTGCGACAACCTCCACCACTGGAGGCGTGCATGGGTTAGAATCCCTAGTGCACCAGAGCTTATTCGCAGACTACGTCTATTGCCCCCACCTGGCAACAAGAAGGCACATTTAACAATTACTTTATTAAAAAAGGCCACATGGCCCCACCCCGGCCGAGGTAGCTGTCCCACCTGGCCAAATGGAGCGGGTCCTCAGTTCCCCATCACATCTATACACAACAATGCACCGCGCACCCCTACTCCATCTACCCCCCACAGCTGGCCCAACACTGGGTCGATATCCAGCCTCATCCTCACTCTGCCCTCTCCTTGTGGAAATCAGAGCTCCCGTCTTCGGAAGGCCACAGGGTGTCCCAGACGATTTAGGGAGCCAGCTAACAGCCCTGGGGAAAACTGCCAAGCACCACGGAGAGACGATCCCGACCCACTGCAGGCCCACATGCAGGCTAGGGAGAGGAACAAGAAGGCAAAGGTGGAGCGGGCACACAGCCTGCTTGGGCCAGAGAGAGAGAGTAGCTTCATGTCCCTGGGGACGGGCAGAGGGGAGACCCAGCCACCCATGGCCATATTTAAAGGAGGCGCTTCGGCAGTGCGTGGAGGAGAGGAACCTGCCGTTCTGACACTCAGGAGCTGCGTATCTCTGCAGCAGAAGGGCCCGAATCCCGCACAGCGTGGCTGCTGGCCTAGGGTGCAAGCCTTAAGGGGCACCAAATTAGACAGAAATGAACTTATTTTCTCTATTTAAAATAATATATTCATGAATTATTTTTCCTCTATATTGAATTGGGGGGCACCAAAGTCATAATTTGCCTAGGGTGCCAAAACCCCTTGGGCTGGCCCTGGTGCATGGCATGCCAGTGAACCTGCTCATCTGCTGTTACAGCTGCTAACACCACACGTGACTGGCCAGGAACCAGCTGTCTGACCGCACGAGGAGCCTGGGAGGAGGGGCAGGATGCAATGGTTTAGTGGCCACTAGCCACGTTAGCCTGTGCTGGCTCATACCTCCCCTCACGCCCCCCGACAGGCCCAGGGCAAACTATATTCACTTCTGAAGGGGATGCAACCAGGATGGTGCAAACTTCCCAACCCCTTAGTAATCGTCCCTAGCGCTTTTCAGGCATAAATCACAAGCTGGGTGTGAGTAGCAATCATTTCTATTTTGGAGAGGGGAAACTGAGGCACAGACCAGTCGGCTGACTTGCCCAGGGGCAGAAAGAGGCAGTGGCAGAGTCAGGAATAATAAGCGAGGGCTCCTCAGGCCCACTCCCCTGGGCCATGCAGCCTCTCCCTCCACAGGGCAACAGTTCCAAGAGACACCTGTGTCCTTACTGAGGGCGAGTGTACAGCTCCATGCACTGCTACTGGGGTGGCAAGACTAGAGGACCTCACAGCATGGGTCATATAAGCAGATGGACCGTTAGGGTACCACATAGCCGTGCACATTGCCAGATCAGCAGTGGGGGTGTTGACCTCATCTGGGGAGACCCTCTGCCAAAGGGTCTGCAGCTCATTTCAGCCCCAGGACAGAGTATGGCGGAATCTGGGGGTGACCGGGAGCCATCTTTGCTTCCCCACCTCAGCCGGGAGCCGGAGCCCAGCAGGCAGCGCCTACGAGCCATTTCTCCATCTGCAGCTGGGGAAGAGCAGACTTTTGCCAGGAACCCTTCACCTGGCCAACGTCTGCCCAGTTAGTGGCAGCGTGATGGTTTTGAATGGGAGATGGAAGACAGACAGGATACCACACTAGACTTTCCACAGCCGTGCTCGCCCCAGACAGACAACCCCAGCCTCATGCCCCCTTCCCCAGATCAGGCAGCAGTTCTTAAGTGCCCCCACCCGTGACCTGCATTTAACCCTGCCGCCCTGTCTCCATCAGTCCTGGATGGGGAAACTGCCATCATGTAACCAGTACCCAGACTGAGACTTGCCACGGATGGTAGCAGCATTTGACCAGCCTGAGCCAAGGCAGGACTGGAACCCGGGACTCAGAAGGAAGCGGTGAAGTAGTCCCCAATAATCCACCGAGCCATCCAGTCCTATCGCTGTGTGTCTCCCAAACACTGGCACCAGCACGCGCCCCTAAACCACACCAGGATTTACTCACGGCATCTCATCCTGGGGGGGGCAGACAGCATGGTGAAAAATCAGGATGGGGGGAGTCACAGGAACCTATATGAGAAAAAGCCCTGAATATCAGGACTGCCCCTATAAAATCAGAACATCTGGTCACCGATTCCATTGATATTCCCTATAAAATGGAGAATCCAATGAGCAGCAGGGAAGGACCCCCCAGCCCCATGGCTGTTACATTTAGAGACACCAACTTACTTTTAAGGAGAAGCTTCAGGTGTTGCGAGAGGTGGGAAGGCAGATGGGAGCCCAGAGGTGTCAGCCAGATGTTTGCCCCTGTGCATCGCAGAGAGACCCGCAGGAGAACTCACGTCGCTTCCACTCCAGTATGGGGGGAGCCATTCGCTGCCCCGCCTGCCAGCAGCCGGGGATGTCCTGGCAGTGAGAATGAGAATCGTGTCTGCAATTGCTCACTCCGCAGGGCCGGGGCCGTTCTGGCACGGTGGTGCTGCCATCATGTGGATCTGGGCATACGCTGCTGGCAGAAGCTGCCCTGGCTGAATGCTCAGCCTGTGTGGAGCAAAAGGGTTCTGGGACGCATACCCCTGGCGGTGCCCAGAAATCTTCCATGGGTACAGCCTCTCAGCTAGCTATTTGTCTAGTTTTACAATAGGCTACCGAAAAAGCACCTGCAAAGGCAGGAAAATTTCACACAAGGGCTCTTTTGTACCACGCCATAGAACGTGCGTGGAGTATGATATTTATAGCCCAGTGGATTTATTGTTATTGGGGACAATGAGACAGCCAGCCATTGTTCCCCAATAGCGACCTGGGGCACTTCTGTATTTTTAGGTCTGTTTTTGGAAGCACGTAGCTCTTAAGCAAGATGGAACTTGGGGTTCTCAAGACAATTCAGACTGTGAAAGGGACACAGTTGTGTGGGAAGGTGGAGATGCATCAATCTCGAGGCTAGTCCGAAGACGATACGCGTCCGTTCCAGCTCCCACCTAGTGCAGCAGCTGCCCGAGTTCTAGCCAAAAAGGAACATCTTTAGTGAGTGTTTTCCCTTTAGAAATGTTCTCACCTCTTCTCTCGGCAATCTAACTCTGCATCACGTGTGTCAAGCTAGCTAACTCCTGAGTAAAAATGAACCTGTGGTCTGTGTGGTAGTGAAGTAAACTGTGATATAGGAGAGGGCAAAGAGGTGTTGTGTCTAAGTGCAGGACTTTCCCCAAGCCTAGCTCCCTCCTCTTTGGAGCACCCCTTCAAGTAGCTGAAGGTTGCTAACGAACACCCCTCAGTCTTCTCTTCTGCAGACTAAATAACCCTAGTTCCTTCAGTCTCTCCTCGTAAGTTATGTGCCCCAGCCCCCTAATCATTTTCATTGCCCTCCGCTGGACTCTTTCTAACTTGTCCACATCCTTTCTGTAGTGGGGAGCCCAAAACTGGACACAGTATTCCAGATTTCTTTTGGCCTAATGCTCCAATTTGTCTAGATCTCCAGGAATCCAGTCCCTGCCCTCCAGCATGTCTACCGTTCCCCCCAGCTTGGTGTCATCTGCTATCTTAGTGAGCGTGCAATCAATCCCATCATCCAGATCATTAATGAAGATGTTGAGCAGAACCGGCCCCAGGACCGAACCCTGGGGCACTCCAGTCGTTACTGGTTGCCAACTAGACATTGAGCCATTGATTCCCACCCGCTGAGTCCGATGATCTAGCCGGTTTTCTATCCACCTTACGGTCCACTCATCCAATCCACACTTCCTTAACTTGCCGACGAGAATGCTGTTGGAAACCATATCAAAAGCCTTGCTAAAGTCAAGGTATACCACGTCAACGGCTCTTCCCGCATCCACAAATCCAGTCATCTCATCATAGAAGGAAATCAGGTTGGTCAGGCATGATTTGCCCTTGGTGAATCCATGCTGACTGTTTCTGATCAGTCTATTTTCCTCCAAGTGTTTCAGGATGGATTCTTTGAGGACCTGCTCCATGATTTTCCCAGGGATTGAGTTCCAAAGGGGTAGCCGTGTTAGTCTATTGTAGAAAGACAACAGAGTCTTGTGGCACTTTTAAAGACTAACAGATTTATTAATCGCATTTATTGCGATTAATAAATCTGTTAGTCTTTAAAAGTGCCACAAGACTCTGTTGTCCAGGGATTGAGGTGAGGCTGACCAGTCTGTAGTTCCCTGGATCCTCCTTTTTCCCTTTCTTGAAGATAGGTACTATATTTGCCTTTTTCCAATCCTCCGGAACCTCCCCTGTTTGCCACGAGTTTTCAGAGATAATGGCCAGCAGCTCTGCAATCACATCGGCCAACTCCTTCAGCACCCTCGGATGCAGTTCATCTGGCCCATAGACTTCTGCACATCCAACTTCTTTAAGTAATCCCTAACCTGACTTTCCATCACCGAGGGCCGCTCTCCTTCTCTCCATTCCGCGTTACCCCATGTAGTAGCCTGGGAGCTGGCCCTCCCTGTGAAGACTGAAGTAAAAAAAAGCATTGAGGACTTCAGCCTTTTCCGCATCATCCACCATGAGAACACCTGCCCCATTCAGTAAGGGACCTACACCATCCCTGATCCTCTTCTTGTTACTGACATACTTGTAGAACCCCTTTCTGTTATCCTTCACATCCCTTGCCAGCTGCAACTCCGATTGCCCTTTGGCCTTTCTGATTTTATCCCTGCAGTCCCGAGCAATATCTTTATACGCCTCCCTTGTCATCTGTCCAAGCTTCCACTTCTTGTAAGCTCTCCTTTTGTTTCAGCTCAACGCAGAGTTCTCTGCTAAGCCGGGCTGGGCGCCTTCCACATTTGCTGTTCTTTCTGCACATTGGAATGGTACCTTCCTGTGCCTTTTAACATGGTTTCTTTAAAATACAGCCAGGTCTCTTAGATGCCTTTCCCCTTCAGATCAGCCTCCCAAGGGATCCTGTCCATCAGTTCCCTAAGGGAGCCAAAAACTGCTTTTCTGAAGTTCAGGGTGCGTGTTCTGCTTCTTTCCTTTCTTCCTTTGATCAGAATCTTGAATTCTATCATCTCATTGTCACTGCTGTCCATGTTGCCACTCGCTTCTACTTCCCCGATCAATTCTTCTCTGTTTGTGAGCAGCAGGTCTAGAGGAGCAAGGCCCCTAGTTGGTTCCTCCAGCATTTGTACCAGGAAGTTGTCTTCAACACTCTCCAAAAACTTTCTGGATTGCCTGTACACTGCTGTATTGCCCTCCCAGCAGATGTCAGGATACTTGAAATCCCCCATGAGAACCAGGGCCTGTGATCTGGAAACTTCTGTTAGTTGTCCATAGAACGCCTCATCCACCTCCTCCTTCTGGTCTGTCCGTCTGTAGCAGACACCCACCATGACATCCCCCTTGTTGCACTCTCCTCTAAACTTAACCCACAGACTTTCATCCAGGTTGTTTCCACTTTCGTGGTGGAGCTTTGAGGAGTCATACAGCTCTTTTACATCTAGCGCTACTCCTCCACCTCTTCTTCCCTGCCTGTCCTTCCTGAACATTTATACCCATCCATGGCAGTGCTCCAGTCATGCAAGTTATCCCACCACGTTTCTGTTATTCCAATTATATCATAGTTCCTTGTCTGTGCCAGTACTACCAATTCTTCCTGCTTGTTTCCCAGGCTCCTCGCATTTGTGTACAGACACTTAAAATACTGGGCCGATTGCCCTATTTTCCCCTGTCGACTCTCTCTCCTGTTGCATCTTCCTCCTTGCAATTTCTCTCAGTGTCCTCCTTCTCCACTCGCCTCACGTATTAGGTACCATGACCCTTGGTAAACTGTTCCAAAGATGCTTTACTCACTATTATAAATGTATGCCTTATTTCAAGTCTGAATTTGTCTAACTTTGCCTTCCTGCCATTGGATCATTTTATACCTTTGTCAGCTAGACTGAAGAGCCCATTATTAATATTTGTCCCCAGTGCAGGCACTTATAGTCTGTAATCAAGTCACACATTAACTTTCTCTTTGTTAAGCTAAATACACTCTTTGAGTCTATCACTGTAAGACATGTTTTCTAAATCTTTACTCATTTTTGTGGATCTTCTCTGAAACCTGGCCATGGATTTTTCCTTGTGTCCCTTTGCTTCCCTTATCAATTTTCTACAATTCCTAGCTTCTGATTTATATTAATTACTATCAAGTTCCTTTACTTCCACTTGTAGATGTTCCTAAAAATTACCACTTATTCACATTATTCTGATTAAAATTCTTCTTCCTAACTGATTTGGCTCATAACTGTGTTGCATCTTTTTGAAATTGGCCATATTAAAGCACCAAGTATAATATATAAAAACCTGATCTGGATTTTAGTCGGCTTGATCACATAATGAACAAGTTATGAACAGTTGTACCTAAGCCCTTGTTTAGATTTAAAAAATAAGTCAGCCTAATACAAGTGGACTCTCAGCCCCCACTGTAATTACAGTTGGTGTGTCCTCACCACCACCACTTCCACTGACCTAAGGAGCAGTGTGGGGAGCTGAGAGCCCAGGCTGCCCTCCCTCTCCCCGGTCTCAGCTGGGTGCTGCATTACAGCAGCCTGCGGCTTGCCCAGTCCCAGCTCGCAGCCAGCAGTCAGGCTCCGGCCACCCATGTCCCAGCTCACAGCCAGAAGCCTGGAACCAGCTTCCCTGGGCTTGCAGCAGCTGGGGCTTCTTGCTGGGCTCCCAGCTTGTACTGGGAACCAGCCCCTGGCTTTCTTGTTGATTTCACCATTCCACTGACAAGAATGACAGCCACTCCACCTTGTTAGGAAAGGCAGAGTCTACATTAACTGAACCCCACAGCTCTGCCGGCAAAAGCCCTATAGCTCTTGTTGAGGTGGTTTGCATTCGTTGAAAAAACAGGGCAGCTTTGTTGGCGGAGGTGGGGGGAGGATTGCCATGTGAGTGTAGATCAGCACTGTTTTGCTGACAAAACTCAGCTATGTTTTAGCTCTGTGATCAATTCCTTTCTCAGTTAAGGCAAGCTCTAATAAAGAAGTCCCACGTGATGGCAGCAAAACTAATGGAGTTAGGAAAGGGTCGCCTACAATGTTTAGAAATTCCAAGGACATTGTAGAATTGGCAGCAGATCTCCAGCCTATGTCCCTCAAACAGATATCCCCCAGAATCAGCCAGTATTTTCCCTCTACACATTATAGACTGGAAATCTTTGAGACCTCTAGAGCAGACTTTGCCCGCCAATGTCACTGGAACGATTCCCATTCACTTTAGCACCGGACTGGGCCATGTTCGAGCTGGTCTTCATTGTGTTCCCCACGTCCCCCAATGTTCTTACCTTTTAGAACCTCGTTCGCTGGCATACTCACAGCCTTTCCTAAGGGCTCTGCCCAGATCTACTTGGATAGAAACATGGGCACCCGTAGCCTACGTGTCCCCTTTTACTCTGCATTACACAAGAACACCCTGCATCACAGTCCTCCTGATACCCCCGTCCAGAGGCGGCTTTTGGGGTAGGTGAAGCAGGCGCATGCCTAGGGCCCCGAGCAGCAAGGGGCCCCATCGCCTGATCTGCCTACCCCAAAAGCCACATCTGCCTCAACTGGCAGCTGGAGGAGAAGCTGGCCCAGGGGGTCATGGCCGTGTGGGGGGAGCTGGGGCTGGGGTGGCTCAGGGGGAGCGGGGTCACAAGAAGGGCCTCCCAAAGGCCTATAAGTGGCCCTACAATGGGCCTTCGCCTAGGGCCCCCAATGGTCAAAGGCTACCTCTGTCCCCATCTTCTGCGCCAGCCAGTGTCTGCATTCACGTAACGGTCTACACGCTCCGCATCCAGCCACCTCTGTCCCCGTCCCCAGCCGATGGGGTCCGCCTGTGCAGCCCCGCACGGAAAGCACCCAGGCCCTTGTGTGCCAGCCCCGCACGGAAAGCACCCAGGCCCTTGTGTGCCAGCCCCGCACGGAAAGCACCCAGGCCCTTGTGTGCCAGCCCCGCAACGGCGGGACAATCATTAATGTGTTGCACTAATAACCCCGGCTCTGGCCCTTCTCCCAGCCGGGCAAAGGGCAAAGACTAGACCGGGCAAAGGCGGCTGTTGGCTACTGGGGGCCCTGGCGAAGGCCCATTGTGCGCCCCTCTATAGGCCCATGAGAGCCCCCCTCTGTGGCCCTGCTCCCGGCCCCAGCTGCCCCCCACGTGGCCCCGGCCCCCGAGCCAGCTCCTCCCGCTGCCAGCCGAGGCAGATGCGGCTTTTGGGACAGGCGATGGGGCCCCAGGCTACGCCTGCCTCTCTGAGCCCGAAAGCCGCCCCTGAGCCCAGGCCACTGTCTCTGGGGAGCTCGGGGGGGGGGCGCTGCACCCCCACGCCCGTCTCCTGCTCCGGAGAAATCTCCCTGTCCAGTGTTGGAGGAAAGCGGCGGAGCGGGGCCAGGGCGCGGGGCGTGGGCTGGGGGAGCCGCTCCCCGGCTCCGGCGGGGGTGGAGCCCGGGACATAAAAGGCGAGGCCCGGCCGCTTCCTTCCTTCTCCCGGGATCGCTCGCCCAGCCATGCCCGGAGCCTCCAGCAGGCCCCTGCCGCGCCGCTGCAAGCGCTGCCTGCGCGGCCCCCCGTCCAGGTAACCCCCTGCACAGGCCGCCAGTCTCGAACCCGCGGAGTCCGCGCTCCAGCCCGCAGCGCCCCCGATCCAGCCCCAGCCGCCCCTTCCCGTTCACACTGGCCGCGCCCTCCCCCTGGCGGTGCCCGACTGGTCCGAAGCGGTGTCACTCCCCGCTTGGCTCCCTCCCCGGCTGGGGCTCAGCCCGCAGCTGGCTGTTTTCCCCGTCTCTGCACACGCCCTTTGCCTCCCCTTGCAGGGCCACCACTATGGAGACCAAAGCTGCTCCTGCCGCCCCCTCGTCCTCCACCTTCAAAGAGGAGCTGCTGTGCCCCATCTGCTACGACCCCTTCCGCGAGGCCGTCACCCTCTGCTGCGGCCACAACTTCTGCAAGGGCTGCGTGAGGCGCTCCTGGGAGCACCAGCATCGCCAGGCCTGCCCCGTCTGCAAGGAGGTGTCCTCCCTGGAGGACCTGCGGGTCAACCACACGCTCAACAACCTGGTGGAGGTGCTCCTCCGGGAGGAGAGCCGCAAGGGCGGGCCGGGGCCCGCCCTGTGCCCGCTGCATGGCCAGGAAGCCAAGCTCTTCTGCCAAGAGGACAAGGAGCTGGCGTGCCTCGCCTGCCAGCGGGCCAAACAGCACGAGGGCCACAAGCTGCGACCGGTAGCAGAGACGGCCAAGGACTACCGGGTCAGTGGCAGGGCGGACAGGCTCCGTAGGGCACCAGCGGTGGGTGGGTGGGGTTGTGGGCGCTGACTGGCATCCACACTGGCCCAGGCCTGAATGCACGGGAGCAGGGACCTGCACGTACCCCGTGATGGGGGGCACGTGCCAGGTATGTGTCCGACAGTACGTGGGTTGTGTTGTGGCCGAGATACAACCCTCCATGACGGGATTGAAATCCGTCTTGGATCTCCCAGGCAGAGGTGTATCTCGCTGGGGGTGGGGGCTCAGATTGAGGGGGTGTTTGGGGTTCCCCCCCTTTGCCCGTGAAGCTCTTTTCCTCCCTACATTGCCCTGATGCTGGGGTTTTGTGTGACTTGCCCTCCCTGTCCCCTGGCAGGCTGTACAGGCTGCTCGCTGCTGCTGGCGTGTTAACCGCATGGCCCACGCCGGAGAGAGCTCTGGTACGGGGCAGCTCCGGTTCCCACCGTGCCCAGCCAGGTTTCGGATGGTGAACGGCCCCTTTTCCCACACTGATCCTTCCGTGGGGCCCCCTTCTTCTGGGGAGCAGACTGCATGGAGCAGGGCAGTAAAGTTGTAGTGCAGGCACGGGAGGAAGAGAGCCTGGTGAAGGTCTGAGGCCTCCCCCCCACGTTTCAGGGAGCTGGGCACTTCTCCAGGCAGTGGTTTGGCCCTGAACCCTCTTCCAGACCGGAAAAGGGAAACTGGAGCAGCTGTGCTGTCCTCAGAGTGAGTCACCTGGGCGGGGCCGCGCCTTCATTCAAACGCTGCGGCCGTTGGGGCAGGCTCTGAAATCTGTTCCCTACTCTCCAGTGTGCAGCGTTGCCTACTGGTCGAGATGCGGCTGTGGGAGGCAGGCCTCCTGCGTGCTCATCCCAGCCGGGCTGTGAGCAGGCATGAGTCACTGAACCTCGTTCTGGACGCTTCCTGTTCCCTTGTAAAACAGGGGGAATGAAAACTGGGAATGTGGGGCTTGCCAGACAGGATCAAGCCCAGGTTTCTCTAGCTCATGATCCCATCTCTGTCTGTGGCCAGGACCAGCGGCTTCCGAAGGAGAATCCCACAAGAGGCCTTTACTGGCTCACCTGCCCCCAGGGAAAGTTTCTTAGCGGTTGTCTTACAGGCTGGAGAAGGGGTGTTTCGACTCCCGTGTGTGAACGTCGGGATGGAGGGACGTTGCTCAGGCTGGGGCATCACAGGCAGCTCCTGTGCCACCAACCCAGTTGCCCATGGAGGCTCCAGAAAAGAAGAGAGTTAGCCAGGGGTGCATGTGGCTGCAGTGGGGGGGGGGGCCTGGGGGAGCAGGGATGGAGTGTGGGCAGGATCTGGGGCAGAAGAGGCCGGACGTGGCTCCCGAGGGGAAGCTTCACGCGCTGCCCGTGAGGCCTGACTGATGCTTGTACGGTGCTTTGAGATCCCAGAGGGAGAGGGTTAGCTATGTGTATGTTAATGAGTTGGGGCTGGCCTGGGGAAGTGGGCGTAAGGCTGTCATTGGGAAATGACATCTCTCTCCTGCAGGCCAAGTGGAGGAACATGGAGAACTCTCTGCGGGACAAGGCGAAGGATTTTGGGATGGTCCGCCGGTCGTACGAGTCCATCTCCAAACACAACCAGGTAAGAAATTAGGCTGCAGTGGGTTGGCGGATTGCAAAATCTCTGCCCAGACTGCTGGGGGATGGTGTCAGCAAAAGGTGTCTTAGCTGATGGCCTGTGTTTAAGAGGCTCAGCTCACAGCAGTTTTCTTAATGGAGCCTTTTGTCCCGGGGAACCCAAAGTCCCTTTGTAAACTGTACATAGTGGATCACACTCCCGTGGCAAGAAGGCAGTCCCCTCTGGGGTGGAACAGTGCCTGCCCCACGCCAGCAATCCCACCCAACGACGTAGAGGCGGGTGATTGCAGGACATATCTGGGGGTCATAGATGGGGGAATCAGCCTCTTTCCGTGCCGTCTCTTGGGGGCAGGGCTCTGGATTTGTCTCCGCCGAGGGATCGGTGATGGGCGGGCGGGGGTGATGTGTATGTGTGTTCACACTGGCATGGGCCCCATTTGACATACGCTGCGGTCCAACAAGCAGCTGTGAGCCCTGGGCCTTCTCCTTCTTTACCCGTCTCTATGAGCGGGGGAAAGTCCGCAAAGATCCTTGGGAACCAGAGCTGCTCCGGGAGCCATTCTGGCCAGTGGAAGGTGCCTGAAGCCCCACCGTGGACGGAGGAGGGAGGTAGAGATTCCCCAAGGCACAAATGGGAGTCTGCTCTTGCTTCCCCTTCATTTTCAGGGGGAGAAACCTCCAGCTGCCCTCCATGCCTGGAGAACCGCCCTCCATGCCTGCCCAGCGATGGGCTGTGGGGGCTTCTCCCTGCCCTTCTCCTCTGAGGGCCCTAGCGGACAAGGTTTGGTGATGGGGTCGGCAAACGCACCCGGGGACCCAAACGCTAACCCGACCCCCGGGTGGAAATGCAAACCGATTTGTTGGGGTGTGGATCCCCTACTGGGGCTCTCCGACGCACCGTGGGCCGTAGCACAGCACGGCTTGCGGTCTGTGGGCCAGGTTGGGGGCACGTCAGCAGATCTGTGTGTGGGAAGCCGAAGTCTGCACTGAGGGGACCGGGGATCGGGATTGGGGGCATCAGCAGAGCTCAGGACTTTCCCTGGGGCATGTAGCTCGGGCTCAGCCGAGCCTCTGAATTGGATTGAGTGGGAGTGGAGTCTGAATTTCTGGGGGCAGTTGCTGGCAGGGGAATGCTGGCCGAGAGGTAATGAGTCCTGGAGTTCCCCCCAGAACAAGGGCTCTTACCGGTCGTGACAGCCAGTGAGGTTCTGCTGGCGTCCAAATGAAGAGCTCTAATGCGCCAGTCATTGGCGGGATTCCCTGCTGCAGCAAACGTCTGTCCTGCAGGCTGGGGTCAGGAGTGGGGCTTGGGATCTGGGGTCCGTTATTGGCTGTCAGACTCAGCTATTTCCCCTCTTCTGTGTCCATTCCCTAGCAGCGCATTGGAGGTACTGCCCCTCTGTCCGTCTGCGAAAACAACGAGTCCTGTGGCACCTTATAGACTAACAGATTTTCTTCGGCATAAAATCTGTTAGTCTATAAGGTGCCCCAGGACTCTCGTTTATTTTGCTGTACACAGACTAATACAGCTATTCCTCTGGAAATTTCTGTCCATCTGGTTTCAATTTTCTGTGTCAAAAAAGCCAAAGGCTCTTCAGCCTCAGACTGTTTTAGAGCAACCAGGATCTTGACAAAACTGACTTTTTTCTAATGAAAAAGTTCATTAGAAATGGCCTGGTCACCATCGAACAAGCGTGAACTCCTTGGGGCAGGACCATCGGGCTGTGTTAGGGCAGGGCCCCAGCTAGGCGCTGCTGCGGTCCCATTAATATCCTTCACTTCTGGCCCCCTCGGCGTGGGGGAAATGCCAGGTCTCAGCTGTGTAACTGCAACGATCCTGCTCTTTCTCTGTCTGGGCAGGCTGAGGTCGCCAGGCTGGAGGATGAGATCAGGAAGGAGTTTGAGAAGCTGCACGAGTTCCTGCGTGGCGAGGAGAAGGCCATGCTGGCGGAGCTGCACGGGGAGGCCCGGGACAAGCAGAGCCTGATCGAGAGCAAGATCAAGAAGCTGTCGGAGGAGACCAGCGCCCTGCTGCACGAGGTCAACCAGCTGCAGGCTGACCTAAAGGAGGACGACCTCTCCTTCCTCACGGTAACGCCACCTTCCAGCCCTCCTCTGTCTACAGTGCCCACCTCGGCCCAGGTGGGGGAGTTGTAGGTGGGGGAAGGGCAGAACTGCCGCTTAGCTCCGCCCACTTTCAAAGCTCCACCCCCCCAGGAGAGTGAGATGTTTTAGTTCAAATGATCAGCAGAGCAATGGTTAACACAGCGATAATCGTTATATCAGAGGTCCCCAAAGTGTGGGGCATGCTCCCCCCCAAGGAGGCTAACCCTAACCCTTGCAGGGGTGAGGGGTGGCATTTGGGGGCCTGGGCCAGCCTCCACGTGGAGGGAAGGGATAGGGAGGATGTGCCACCAAGCCCATCTCTGCTCTGGCCCCAGACCTCCACCTGCAGCCCTGGCTCCCAGCCCCAGGCCCAGAGCTGTAGCTGGGCCCCAGCTGTAGCCTCCACCCATGGCTCTGGCCCTGCCCCCCATCCCTGGCTCATTATTGCAGCTGTGGGGGGAGCAGAGCTCTAGGTAGAGGGGGGTGTGATCCCAAAAGTTTGGGGATCACTGCGTGATGTGGTCACCATTAATCATCAGATATGCTAAATGCAGTCACCTGCCTCTCCGGGCACCAAATAACCATGGGATTCCAGAACAGCTGGGAACTTCTGCGTGGGAGCATTAATGCCCCGGGAAATAACAGGATCTAGAGAGCAAGGCAGGCCATAACCTACATTTTGTCTGGGAACAGCGATCTGAGCTGGCTCTTACCTGGAAGGGGCCGGCCCTGAGACTTAAAGCCAAGGGGAAGTGGCACCGAAAAGTGATTGTGGTAGTTTTGGGTTTGCTGCAGAGACCCCGAGCCACAGGAGATGGAGGGCTGGGTTTGTGGGCTTGATTTGCAGCAAGAGAGAAGGGTCCTAGCAGTAGATACCTGCAGGTTGGCTAAGGGGCATAAAAACTGTGAGCCAGGCCCCCAAGTGGGAAGCCAGCCTAGCTCCGTGGAGTTCACTGGCTGACACCTACTGAGGGTCTGTCCCTGTATTAAATGGTGTCATTGTTTGCGATGGAAGCAAACTGGTCAGGGCTGCTCTGAGCTAGGAAATAGATCAACCCAGCTATGTTGCTCAGAGGTGTGAAAAATCCAGCGCCTAGCGACGTAGTTAAGGCCCAGGTAGGCAGTGCTAGGCGGATGGAAGAAATAGTCTATGTACTCCCTCTCGGGGAGTGAATTACCTGTGCTGAGGGGAGCGATTCTCCCATCAGCGTAGATAATATGTGCATCGAAACTGCACCTGCACTGCCGTAGTGTTTCGGGTGTAGACAAGCCCTCGGTGTGCTACCGAAGGGACGGGGGGAGGAGGGGATAACTGGGAGGAACGGGATGCCAACTGGAAAGGAAACCCTACGTGTCTCGTGCCTGTGTTCTGGGAGTCGGCACCTCTCCCTAGCTGTCCGGGAAAAGCAATCACACTTTCGGCGTAAATCCTCTCTCTAAAACCTGCCCAGAAGCATGTGGTTTTTGTTATGGGGGGGTTGCGTTTTGGATTGTCCCAATGCTGGGCACTAGAATCGCCACGCTTGCCCTCACCTCCGAATTGTGACGTCAGATGTCCCAGTGCGTAACAGCACCGTCTTGAAGATGCATTTCTGCCCCCCGTTGTCCAGTCCTCTGACGGCTGCAGGAGCGTCTCGTGTGGCCTTAATGTGCGATGTCTCTCTCGTCTCTTTCAGAAACACAAGACCCGCAAGCGCAGGTAGGTTGCCGAGCATCTGAAATCCTGAATGTGCGGCTCTGGGGTTTATTGGCTAAAACACGGTCCTCTTCTACTACCTGACACGGTGTTACCACCCCGCTCTGCCCGTCATACAGAGCCCACGGCAAACCCCGCCTGCACGGGGCTGTTTCAGCGCTGTGGAATACATGCGGCTGCTGCCGTAAAGAGTGGTGGTGGTACGTTGAAGAGGGCCTTCTGTTTGAAGGTACAGAGGATTAGCCACTCCAGTGGGCCCTGCAGACATCCAGCATTTCTGACATTATACCTCTGGTGCCAGGGGTCCCAGCGCAATTTACAAATTGCGTGTGACAGAGTGGAGCCTGAGGTGCGAAATCTGGGCTGAAATCATTCAAATCCCACCCTCCCAGGCTCCACACTGGGCTCCGAAGTGGCAATCCAAGGCTAATCTCTAGTCCCCGGCAGGAGGTGCAGCCCCCGTTGCAATGGCAGCAGGCTGCGGTTTAGCGCTTCAGGCCTGGAGGTGAAGGGTCCTTTTTCCACCTCCCCCTGGAAGGGCAGCTGCAGACAGACAGTAAATACCCGAGTCAGAAATCTCGCCAGGAAAGTGCCATGGAATCAGGGAGGATTTGGGTTTCAAAGCCCCATGGAAAGACAGCACCTCAGAGCAGAACAGCCCCAAGCCCCACGCTAGGCTGATCCCGAGATCAGAGTCCTGTCCTGGCTCACCAGGGCCTGGAGATCTGCATCCCTGAGCCGGCCTAGGGGTAGGACATTGGACTATTACCACCCCCCTGCAGGGACACGACCCAAGAACCCTACAACATGGCAGATCTGCATAACCCTCCCTGCATGTCCCCAGAATTGCCTGCACAGCGGAGGAGCCGGACGCCATCCCGCCAGGAATGCTGGTGGACATCCCCAAGTTCCTGGGCTCCCTGCAGTACCGCGTGTGGAAGAAGATGCTGGACAGCATCACAGTAGGTGAGGCGCTGAGGGCACAGGGCAGTGTGGGAGGTGGCCGCCACACCAGGTAACGGGGCCGCTCAGACTTGACAGGTGGAAGCACCATGGAGTTCTGCAGGCAAACATCTGCCTTCGAAGCCTTCCTGGAACACCCCGGGGCAGGTCTGGTGGGAGGCTAACAGCCTACTACTGCTGGTGGACTTCCTTGTTTAGCTCCAGTGGTCAGGGCCTGTGGGTTATTACAGTGGAATATGGAACCCAGGCCGGTTTGTGCCTCATGATGCCCCATCCCTGGTGTCCCAGGCAGATCCAGATTTAGGGAGTCCTTACAGTAACACTTACGTGGGCGCATCCTCTCCAACTGGACTTTGCATGCCACCTCAGTCCTCTAGCCTCATTGGCCACACCCTGCCTCCATCTCATCACACCGGAGGGGAATGCGCCCACGTCCCAACTCAGTTGGACAGACTCCCGACAGCTTCTAGTCCTGCCTGAAGGGCGTCATCTGCCTAGACGTACCATGCAATGCTTCAGGCATGGTTGTATCAGAACCAGGTAGAGGGATGGTGCCATCCCTGCCAGCCAGGTGCTCTTCTGGCTTACAAGGATCAGTAACTCCTCTGGAGCAGCCATCATTCTTGGTCATCACCTGGGTCCTGCAGAGCGACGAGCGTGACCGCACCACTAACTGGGAGCTGTAACAGGTTCCTCCTCTGTCCTCCCCAGTCTGCAGAGAAGAGCAGACCCAGAACAGTGGGCTACCATGAAGCAGCCCTAGGTGCTGCAGAGACAAACTAGATGCTGCTAACCTAAATTGTGAGCTGGCAGAGAAGAATGCTTGACCCTCTGCTCTTACATTTGAGCTAGAGGAGCAATGGTGTTACCTGGCTCCCGGTCCTGATTTTATCCACTAGAGGGCGGTGAGACATACACGAAACCGAAGAACGACAATACACGTTTTCTAAACTACAGCAAGAATGATGTAGGTTAACACAGAACTAAGGCTGCATCTGTGTTGCCCTTTGAAACAACAGGAAAAAAACACTGAGCGTGGGGGGGTTCTTATCCGGGCAGGCCTAGAGCTCTTATCACTGGTGTGGATTTAGTGCCTGGGAAGGAGTGGGGGTGTGGGTACCGCACTGCTCTGGGATTTGGAGATTGGGGCACATTCTTGGTTCAGCTACATCCCCACCACCACCACCACCACCACCACGTGACTTGTGCGAGTCCAACCCAGCTGTCTGGCTGAGCTGTGAAATGAAGCTGGTGTTGCTCTGCCCTCCTACGGTACCCAGCATTAATGCTCCATGGCGGTGGGGCGACCAGAAGTCCTGTCGAATTCCCTGCAGGGCAAAGAGTGTGCTCTGTGCTTCCATGGCAGTAATGCCTGGATGCCAAGAGCGGTGCTGTGCCAGGTGCTGTACAAACGCCTAGCGACAGCAGCTCTTTGGGGCGGGGACTCACGGAGTCCTGGAGACGAGTGATCAGGCCATGGGGGAGATGGGGTCATGCATACAATAGGATGAGCGCAGTGGTGACCCTCTGGTGTTCCCTATACGTCCCAGCAGAAGGGTGTTGTGAGGATGGGTTTGATGGGGGCTGAGAGTTTGGACTGGGGCCTTTCCCCACATACAAGGGGTGGGCTGGGAAAGAGCAGAGATGTCCGTGGGAGATGGCAGTGGTATGTGGACAAGCAAAGACCCCTTGGGCTGTCAGTAGACACCTCTTGCCAGCAGGATGCTCGCTCCAAAGGGCAGAGCCGGGCACCCAATCCTTGACAACTTTTCTTCTCAGTTCCCTTCAGCTTTGACCCCAACTCCGCCGCGGGCTGGCTCTCGGTCTCCAGCAACCTCACCAGTGTCACCAACGGAAGCTACAAGCTGCTGGTGGACAACCCGGAGCGCTTCTCCTCAGCGCCCTGCATCCTGGGCTCTCGGGGTTTCTCCAAGGGCTCCCACACCTGGGAGGTGGACCTGGGTGGTCTCGTGAACTGGCGCGTGGGCGTGGCCAAGGAACCCAGCGGCCGCCGGTGGAACTTCCACCACGACGCCCGCTCGGGCTTCTGGTACATCTACCGCCTGCAGGGTGCGGAGAGCAAGATGTGCCGGGTCTCCAACTCAGCCAGGTCGGAGATGGCAGTCCGGGACCTCAAGCGGATCCGGGTGGAACTGGACTGCGACGAGGGCGAGCTCTCCTTCTACGACGCTGACCAGAAGAGCCACATCTATACCTTCCATGAGCAATTCAATGGCGAGGTCTTCCCTTATTTCTACATAGGCAGCTTGACGCCCGATACGCCGCCTGGATCCCTTAGGATCTGCCCTCTGCATGTCCAGATCAAGGAGGACCTTCCTCTGTAGGCTGCTCCATACAACCAGTAGAAAGGCTTCCTTTCCTGGCCTGGCCCTTTCCCATCCTCAGCCTACCACTTCCCTGCACTTTTCTATGCAATGTTCCATCGAGATGTCCTCCTGTGGACCAAGCACCTCCCAGCCCTGGATTCTTGCTTGGAATTTCTCAACCACAGCTGTTACTCTTGGGTTATTTTCTAATGTTTGCCGTCATGACAGATGATGCCTTTGTTTTTTCTTTTTAATAAACCTACAGGGTGGCAGAACACAGCAGTGGTCTCATCGCGGTTGGGGTTTGGGTCACATATTCCAAGTGTCTTCATTCAAATCTTTGTCATGAAAGGTCAGGTTAGCTGCAACCCCCATCCTTCCTCCCTTTTTGAAGGTGCTTAAATACCTAATAGTTAGCGATGTCTAACCTACATCTCCCCTGCTGCAGCTTAAATTGGTTGCTGCTTGTCCGACCTTCACCAGACCTGCGGAGCTATTGCTCATTGCCCTCATTATATGAGCCTAAACAGATTTGACAATTTTCATGTCCTGAAAGCTGCCTGGAGCTGATAGGGCTCCTCTCCTTCAGTCTGAGAGTCCATGGTCCCCTCTGGATCCACAACCAGGCGCCGTAGATGAGAGGAACTTCAGTGGACTGAGAAACTCAATGCAGCGGAGAGAGATTATTTGAAGAGTCCCACTTTAAAGTAAGTAAATCAGTCTCTGGCACCTAATTTAGCCTGGATTCTCAGGTGGGAAGGAGGAGTAAATTGTGAATCAGGTCTTAGCCCTCACCTGGCTGAAGGGAAAGACTCAAAATCGCCTTCATACCCGCCCCCGTGAGAGCCGAGGTGGGAGGATTATGGTGGAGAAAAGCAGGGAAGTATTTTAAGAATTTTTTGTGTGCCAGTTTTTTTTTCTGTTCAACCAGCTGCACCCATCCTCTCCTTCCGTCTCCCAACACACACACACATCCCCAGGAATCCGCTGAGCCAACCCACACATCAGACACTCACCCACCCTCCTTTCCCTTGTAAGCTATGGAGATCCAGCTCCCCCCTTTTCTCCCAGTCCCTTAATTCACAGGGCAAACTTGAATTGAAATTGACACCGATTCACACTGCATTCGGGTGCTGGGTAGGATCCAACTCCTGGGTTGTTATCTTCTATATGATGCCCTATTACATGACTGTAGCAGTGTCTAAAATTACTATATCCCAAAGGGAGAGCCGTGTTAATCTAGTCCCGCAAAACAGAGTCCTCTGGCACTTTTAAAGACTAACATTTATCTATCACATGAACTTTCGTGGGAGAAAATCCCACTTTGTCAGACGCTTGGAGACGGGGGACTCACAGAATGGGGGAAACAAATGTAGGGGAGCGTAAGACATAGGAGCGAGTCAGACTGTCACAGCAAGTCAAAGCAGCTGTTCGGATTCAAACAGAGGAGCACAGCAATCAGGGGGGAGGTGCGTGGGGGACATGTATCGCTCTAATGTGCTGAGTAGCTTCTCGCCTGTCCAGTGCAGGTAGTGCCTCGGCCTGTTTGCATCTTCGTGTGCCTACATGCCTTGAATAATCCAGCTCCCGCTGCCCAAGAGTCACCACTGTGCACCTGTTACTTCCTTGCACAGCCTCCTTCTCTTCGAGACGTGGGGCTCCATTCTGCATGATGCTGAGCACCCTCTGCTCCCTATGCTGATCCGTACAAGAAGTAGGTAGCACTTACATTCCCACATCAGCCCCGGAGGGCCTCCAGCACCTAAATGCCTGTCGGGAGGCAGTGCAGCTTAGTGGTTAGCACATTGGACCGGGATTTGGGAGATTAGTCCTGTTCCTGGATATAACTTACTGGATGACCTTGGGAAACTCGCTTCACTGCCCCAAGCCTCAGTTTTCCCCACTAGTAAATGGGGGTAATGATACCACCTTGCTTGGTAATGGGTTTTTTAATCTACTGAGAAGGGCACAAAAGCACTGGGGGTATTACTGGGAACAAAGCAATCTTGTTAAGTGAAGGCAGCTGAGATTGTAACACTGAATGTTTTCACTTCCAACGCTTCCAAGCCAGGGTGAGTGCCGTTTTCCAAAGCATTCCTGCTCCAACCCCTCAGCTTGACCTCTGGCTTCATTGGGAGCAAGCCTAGGCCAGCCTTTGAAAAGCTCACCTTTACTTTCTCTTTAAAACCTCATTTCTCTTTCCTCTGAATCTCGGAGGTCCCTTATAGTTTGTATCCGGCTGTTGCTGTGCGGAGGGTTCTGTGTTAACCATGTGCAGATGAAGTGGGAGGAGAAAAGGAACTGTTCCAGGTCTGCTGCCTGAAAATAAGTCACTTGTTAGGACACGGCAGGGCCTGGAGCATTGAACTGTGGCTCAGGAAACCTGGCCTGATGGGTGACATTGGGCAAGTCACGGTTCTGTTCTGTGCCTCAGTTTTCCCCATCTGTGAAATGGGGTTAATGACACATCACTCCTTTGTAGAGGAGATGTTGAGATCTCTGGATGAAAGAGTGCCAGATAATAGCACCACCATTGAGCCTTATTCTATTGTATTACTCCTGTGCCCCTCACTGGTGGAAGTATTACTATTAAGCTTTGCAATATGTTTTAAGAATTTGCAGGTGTCACTGATTGGGGTCTCGCTCCTTCCATTCACGCTCCCAGATGAACCAAGGTGTTGATGCCTCTCTCTGCCTTAGGTTCCCTTCCACCCCATTCCCACTGGCATGGCAGGGCAGCATGGGGAAGCTTGCATGGGCCATGCTGTTGGATTCTTCTGAGATTTCAGTCACCAGCACGGCACGTTTCACCAGTGCCAACATCAGAAATCCATTAACGTGCAAAACTTGGGGCAAGAGCTATCTTTAGCTTGTTCTCCCAGCAGACTGCGTGGGACTGCAAGCTCCTCTAGCTGTTGGGATGCTGAGAAGGGGGCCACGTGAGGTTCTTCTGGTACCCTCCTCTCTAACACAGGGAGGACAGAGTAGTTACAACCAGCTCCATTTTAGATCAGTCATTTGTGGCGCTGTTTGCTCTTCTTCCTTGTATCGCAGTAGCGCCCAGGGTCCGGTTGTCCCAGGCGTGGCGCAAACACACAACAGAACGGTTAGAGCTGAGGGTCTGTGAAGTGGCCAAGAGGCAAAATTTGGATGTTCCTGTGTCCAGAGCTCCAGTCCGTCGTCCCGGCCGAGGCAGGTCTGGTACGGTGCAGTGGGCGCTGGTTAGAGTTGAGTAAGATCACAGAGGACGATTACTGATTGTCAGCCGAACCTTGGCAGATGTTAGACTGTTGCACGTGGACCTGATGGGGCCCAGCTGTCTCCTCAACAAGGAGTTCATCAACTGCTTAGGTAACCGCGGTAATGGGCACAGCAGCAGGATGGTCCTGTGGGTAATGCACTAACCGGGGCGCTGAGTTCTCTGCCATTTGTGCTCCTGGGTGACTGTACTCTAGCTGTGCCTCGGCTCCCTGCCAGTCGAATGCAGCTGGAGCGTCCTTTGTCTGTGCAGATTGGAAGCTCTTTGGGGGCGGGGAACATCCCTGTGTTCAGCACCTAGGGTGACAGGCTTTGATCTCTGCTAGGTGCTATTATTACATAACTTCCATAGCCGGCTCCCATGCGCTCATCCAGCGGCCTCCCACCCCTCTCCCCCAGCACGAACTCCTGACAGTAAATCATCTCAGAGTGGGCTTCAAAATCTGACAGGCTGCTTTGATTGTCCCATTAATGTCGTCCGTCAGGCTTGGCCAGGCCGCACGCTGGGAAATACGTAAATGGGTGTCAGGCCACCCTTTAATTGATTAATTACAGCTGCCTGCTGACTTTTCGATGAAGCTGTGTTAATGTCTGTCGCGCCAGAAAGGGACTCTGTTTACAAGGGACCTTTATGGTACCTCATTAAAAAGAGGCTGATGGATCTGATGTGATTAGCGCTTTAAAAAAAAAAACAAAAAATGGAGGGAGAGATGAGGAGAAAGTGATGTTACACAGGATGAGAAGGCAAACCAGTTTAGCAACTGCTTTCTGCAAGCTGTATCCCTGACGGGACTTAAGGGTCATGATAAGGATATTGCTCGGGACTGCAGGGATCAAATCAGAAAGGCCAAAGGACAATTGGAGTTGCAGCTAGCAAGAGATGTGAAGGATAACAGAAAGGGGTTCTATAAGTATATCAGCAACAAGAAAAGGATCAGGGGTGGTGTAGGTCCCTTACTGAATGGGGCAGGCATCCTCGTGGAGGATGATGAGGAAAAGGCTGAAGTACTCAATGCTTTTTTTACTTCAGTCTTCACAGGGAGGGCCAGCTCCCAGGCTACTACACGGGGTAACGCGGACTGGAGAGAAGAGCGGCCCTCGGTGATGGAAAGTCAGGTTAGGGAACACTTAATGAAATTGGATGTGCACAAGTCCATGGGGCCGGATGAACTGCATCCGAGGGTGCTGAGGGAGTTGGGGGAAGTGATTGCAGAGCCGCTGGCCATTATCTTTGAGAACTCGTGGCGAACGGGGGTGGTCCCGGAGGATTGGAAAAAGGCAAATATAGTAGCTATCTTTAAGAAAGGGAAAAAGGAGGATCCGGGGAACTACAGACCGGTCAGCCTCACCTAAATCCCTGGGAAAATCATGGGGCAGGTCCTCAAGGAATCCATCCTGAAACACTTGGAGGAAAATAGTGATCAGGAACAGTCAACATGGATTCACCAAGGGCAAATCGTGCCTGACCAACCTGATTTCCTTCTATGATGAGATGATTGGATTTGTGGATGCGGGAAGAGCTGTTGACGTGATATACCTTGACTTTAGCAAGGCTTTTGATACAGTTTCCCACAGCATTCTCGTTGGCAAGTTAAGGAAGTATGGGTTGGACGAGTGGACCGTAAGGTGGATCGAAAACTGGTTAGATCAACGGGCTCAGCGGGTAGGAATCAATGGCTCGATGTCGGTAATGAGTGGACTGCCCCAGGGGTTGGTCCTGGGGCCGGTTCTATTCAACATCTTCATTAATGATCTTGATGATGGAATAGACTGCGTGCTTAGTAAGTTTGCGGATGACACCAAGTTGGGGGAAATGGTAGATACTCTGGAGGGCAGGGACAGGATCCAGAGAGACTTGGACAAATTGGAACACTGGGCCGAAAGAAACCTCATGAGGTTCAACAAAGACAAGTGCAAAGTCCTGCATTTAGGATGGAAAAATCCCATGCACTGCTACAGGCTGGGGACCGATCGGCTAAGTAGCAGCTCTGTAGAAAAGGATCTGGGGGTTATGGTGGACGGGAAGATGAATATGAGCCAACAGTGTGCCCTTGTTGCCAAAAAGGCCAATGGCATATTAGGCTGCATCAGTAGGAGTATTGCCAGCAGATCAAGGGATGTGATAATTCCCCTCTATTCGACACTGGTCAGGCCGCATCTGGAGTACTGTGTCCAGTTTTGGGCTCCCCGCTACAGAAAGGATGTGGACAAATTAGAAAGAGTCCAGCGGAGGGCAACAAAAATGATTAGGGGGCTGGGGCACATGACTTACGAGGAGAGACTGAAGGAACTAGGCTTATTTAGTCTACAGAAGAGAAGACTGAGGGGAGATTTGATAGCAACCTTCAACTACTTGAAGGGTTGCTCGAAAGAGGAGGGAGCTAGGCTGTTCTCGAGGGTAACAGAGGACAGAACAAGGAGCAATGGTTTCAAATTACAGCTGGGGAGGTCAAGGTTGGATATTAGGAAAAACTTTCTCACTAGGAGGGTGGTGAAGCATTGGAATGGGCTATCTAGGGAGGTGGTGGAATCTTCATCTTTGGAGATTTTTAAGGCTCGGTTAGACAAAACCCTGGCTGGGGTGATTTAGGGGGAGTGGTCCTGCTTTTTAGCAGGGGGTTGGACTAGATGACCTCGTGAGGTCCCTTCCAACCCTATGATTCTATGATAAGTGAATGGGCAATAAGCTAGCCTTAGGTTGCTGGAGCGCTGTATTGAGTTCTCACTTGTGTCATGAGTGTAGCGTTCTCAGTAGACGTTTATTTTTATTAACGGAGCAGCTAGAGAGCCGAAGTGAGATCAGACCCTTGGTATTCTAAACAGACCTGCTCAGAGAGTGTCTTGCCCTGGAGAGTTTGCAATATAAATAGACAAAGGAAATAGGATTAAACTCATTTTAAAAATCGGAGAAACTGAGGCAGAGAGCAGCAGATTGACTTGCCCCAGGTCTCCCAGGAAGTCTGTAGCAGATCTAGGAATTAAATCAAGGTGCTTAATTGAACATCTTCACTATGTGCCCATCCACTTGCCTTTCTCACAGAACAATCATACAGGTGGCAGTTTGCACTTAAAAACCAAGTGATTGGACTGGGTAGGAGGCTGAGAAAGTCAGGCCTGGCCTGCGTTAGAAGAGCTCTGGTGAGTTGGATTCCAGTCACTTACAAGTGGGGGCCGCTCAGGGGTGTTTTGACCAAGCCTGAAGGCAAGGAGATGTTGCAGAGTCCCCTAGTGCATTTTGTCTGGCTTTAACCAGTGTGATTAGCCCCTCCCTCCCCTTTAAATTTTATCCCCTAGTTAGGGGGAAAAAAATGCACCTAACCCCATCAAATCAGTTGCAGAGCTTCTAGCTAAAAGTCACAACTTATGGGCCAGATCTGCAACTTCGTTACTGGTCCACAGATTTGTCACAGCTGTGGATCTGGCCCTGAACCTTTATTCCTAAATCTCCCTCCTCTGGGGCATCATTCATTGACCTACTGGTTCTTTAAGAGCTGAGTTTCCTTTTGAAATCCCAGAACAAAAAGGATTTAATGGTAGCACTTGGGGGGGGGGGGGGGGCGAGGGCTCGTAGCTGCTGTGTGATCACTGGTATGTGATCTGAAGAAACGTTTCTGTGGAGTTGATACTACCAGAGTGGCCAGACCATCAGTGAATAGGGCCCTGCTGGACAGAGCATCAGGAGTCCTCTAGCCTCTCTCTCTCCTCTGCATCTCCTGTTCTCCATTAGTCAAATGGAGATATTGATTCTTCTCTTGTTACCTGCTTTGAGAGGTAGGGAGGGATGAAAAGTTCCAACTGTTTTTAATTATTTACGATCACTTACTGGGGTTTTAGTTTTTGCATTCTGCTTCTCTTAGTCAGTTTCGCTTTCTGTTTCTGGTCAATTTCCTGTTCTGGTTCTCATGCACTGTTGTTTTTGGGTCGCCAGTAATGGAGGTAAATCTTCTCCGATCCCTCTGCCTGAGACACAACAGCTTGCCTCTGTCTCTCCCCTCGCCTCCCAATGAAAACATTTCCATTCATGGTGAGTTTTATTAAAACGGGTCCCCCCTGAAAGCCGGAACTATGTTGTGTTCCTTTAAATTAAAGATGCCAATATTTAACATTTATTTTACAGATCCTGGCTGCTGAAATACCAACCTGATTGCAGTGGCTTCAGGGGAGTTGCTCTGAATTTACTCCCATTCAGCCCAGATTCCAGTTGGCCCTGCACAAAGGATTGTGCAAATATTCCATCCGTGCTACCAAATTGTCTCCCGTCCTAACCTGGGCAGTTACCGGCCAAAATCTCGTCTCTCGGCTCCTGTGAATTATTTGGTTTTAAACATGAAGATACGGAGAGAAACGTGGTAGCGTTCATGCAGATCTAACCCATCCATAGTACAGTTTGCTTTGTATTTGCATAGTCTCTTGCTGCTGGCCAAGAACTATAGGCTCACAAGAGGAAGATATTCACGATTGGTTTCCATGGTTTCTCCTGCTCTATTTGCACAGGATTCTCCTTAGAAACAGGAACCCACCAGGAGTCGCCAAGCAACATACAATAGGAGGATGTTCCAGCAGCACTTGGGGGATGAGGAAGCAACTCCAGAGGGTTGGATGAGGTGATGCAGAACGCAGTTAAACTTGGCCTCCCTTGCTCCCTACACCCATATATACCCCCACACAATGCAGCTATAAAGCAAACTGATCAGGTTGTGGGGTTGCTTTAAAGGCACCCCGTGGAAGCAGGTGGACACCAATCCTGGAGCATCACAGATGTTAGCAATGGGAAAGAGCTAAATAGCCAGTCCATCTCCCTTCGGATGCAGTAGACTATCAAATCTTTGTGTTCTGCATGTAGTGACCCAGCCACTACACTGTCAGCCAAAACAACTCAAAAGTTTTTAGTCAAATCCTCCCCAGACTTTAGAATAATAAAAGCTGGCTTCTTTTTATTTGCCTTAGGGGTCATGAGGAGACCTCCGCAGGCAGCGATTTTTGGCCCCATTCTGTGAAAACTTTCAAGGGGTCAGACATTTTTTCCTGCCCTGAATTGGGACAAAAAGTCAAAATCTCAAATTTTCACAAACCCACAATCTGAAAGGATGGGAAAAAGGAGTCATTTGGGCTCAGCTGAACCTTTTTGAAAGTTTTACACTCATTAGCTTAAATTTGGAAATGAACAATTGTTTTGAACCAGAAAATCAGGACCTTTCATTTTAAAAAATTTCAATGCATAACGTTTCAACCATTCTGAAGCTTTTCCCTCCCCTGTCATTTTTTCTGAGCCAGACATTTGTCCAAGCCTACCCTTTTGCACAAAAAGTTTTGATGAATCAGCATTCCCTTTCCCTCCGCCAAAAGACGTTTCATTGTAAAAATTCCTGACCCACTCTAGTTTTGAGCCTTTGACAGGGGTGGCACATTCTCAAGCTTTTTTTCACCACTGAAAGGATAGAAAATTACCTTTTCTTTAGTGAAAACTGAGAGTCTCACAATCTCATGACTCCAAGAGCTGGAGCTTTAAGAAAAGCATCATCTATTACAAGACTTGTGATAAAATCACAAGAGCTGGAAATGTTGCTCAGATTTTCAGATCAGAAGGGGCACTGACGCTTATCTTGTCTGCTCTGCATGACACACGCCAGCGAACTCACCCCATGGGTCCTGCATGAAGTCCAAAATTTGCAGTAGAGACCCCTGAGCTATATGGCATTTCATTCTTCCCAGCCCAATGCAGTCTAATTACTCTGGCATCCTTTGTGGTGGCTTTATTTTGATATTCTATTTGTTGCCCCTTCTTCCAGCTCAATGTCTTGTTCTACCAACAGTGACACTCCTCTAAGTGATAGCAGAGATTGGGGGCGGTACAGATTGGCTTCCCATTGGAGGAGAAATCAGTGATGTGGAGTCAGGTATGTTTTAAATGTACCTGTTTTAAATTTACATAGATACAACAGCCATTGGACACTGGTGGTCACAAACAGCATAAAGGCCATCCCTTCTTCCAGGAATCTTATTCAAACACCAATGCCCGGTTTCCATGGAGCAGCTCTGCAAGGATTGATCAGAGATCCAGGCAGAAAACAAACACTCCCCCACTTACACATCCATCTTTCAGGAATCTCTCTCTACAGAGTCTTGAAGAACCCAAAGTAACAACCACACAGAATGTCTTCCCATGACTGAACACTTGCTCACACATTAAGAAAAAGAATCTGGAAGACGGTATAACAGTGCCAGCCATTGTCACCGGCCAAAAGACATTCATTTTATGCAGTGTTGTAGCCGTGCTGGTCCCAGGATAATAGAGAGACAGGGTGGGTGAGGTAATATCTTTAATTGGCCTAAATTCTTGTCTTTCTCACCAACAGGTGGGTAAGCTCTTGTCTCTGTCACCAACAGAAGGTGGCCCAATAAAAGATATTACCTCACACATAGGGAAGTGTTATTTACTCCTCATGACACAAGAACGAGGAGTTGAATGAAATTACTAGGCAGCAAGTGTAAAACAAACAAAAGGAAGTATTTCTTCACACAGTGCAGTCAGCCTGAGGAACTCCTTGCCAGAGGATGTTGTGAAGGCCAAGATTATAATAGAGTTTAAAAAAGACCTAGGTAGTTTCTGGAGGATAGGTCCATCAATGGCTATTAGCTGGGATAGGCAGTGATGCAAACTCGTGCTCCCAAGCGTCCCTAAACTCTGTTTGCCAGAGGCTGGGAATGGCTGATGGGATGGTTCATTTCACAATTCTCTTTTCTGTTCATTCCCGCTGAAGCACCTGCATTAGCCACTCTTGGAAGACAGAATACTGGGCCAGATGGGCTGGTCTTATGTTCTTATGGCTGATCTTATGTTCTCACCCACCTTATCTCTAGAACACATTTATATTAGGCTGCCCTCAAATTTTACATTTTCAACCTGCAGTAGATTTTTTTTGCCTTGACCATAAACTGGTGCTCTGGAGACATTGTCTGGGGGGAAGCTGGCGAGCTGGACAGCAGAGGAGGGACAAGCAGGAGTTTTTGGCACCGGGAAGGTAATTGAGGCGATAGAAAGGGCTAGACGCACTTTTGGACTGAGTGGAGGTGACCTTGAATTCAGAGGCTGGGGAGGAAAGATGAAGTCTTCGTTCCCTATCCCAGCAAAATTTGACAGCAGCTAGCTGCCCCACTCCATCCCTGTCCCAAAATCACATGGAAGTTTCTGGTAATATGATATGCAGTGAAACAGCTACTAATGTTCGCTTTAGTGTGTCATCATTAGGTTTCAGAGTCAACACCCCATGGAGATGAATGGCAGCAGTTTGCACACAGTTTTGTTATGGTTCCCCCTCCCCCACCACCGCAGGAAAAAGATTCTGCAGATTTTTTTCATGCTATCCAGGTGGTGGAGATGGGAGGGGTTCAAAATAATGGTGAGAAAAGGTTTTGAGGGTAACTTAAAAATGTCAGAATTCCCCCGCCCACCCCAAATTTGGAATCTGAATTGGCTCCCATTACCGTTTGGAATTAGATCTTTGTCATGATTTCAAAGAGATGTGGAATGTTGCATGGTTTGCTCAAAGGTGTGTGACACTAATATCAAGAACGCATTTGTGAGCATATGGTCATATCGCGGGGGGCAGCTGAAGTTCCATGGAGAATATCAACTTGAAGCTTCTCCTGCTAACAGAGATTTTCTTTTGGTTACCCAGGTAGGAGTGGGGCTATACGTTTGGAACAGAAATTTGTGACCTTGATCCTTGCTGTTGATTAGGAAATCCATGCAGCGATAGTGTTTTAATTGATGAACTGCATTTTACCATGGATTCTGTGGATGTGGAGTTATCGAAAGTAGTGTCCTAGTGGGAGCCACCAGATGGTGCTGCTACAAAGTCTCTCCAGTTATCTTCAAATGCTTGTTGTTCGCAGACATGCTGTGCTTATTAGTGTTATGCTGTAGGTTCTTTGGGAGAGCTGTTGCAAAAGTTTGAGCAAGAGTTTGCTCTCTGTCTTAATTTCTCTCACTGGAGTCAATTTTCAGTGCAGTGTTCCTTCTTGGGAAGTGGTGTTGGAGCTGAAAATCCTGAAATAGGATTTATGTGCATGTTGTTTGACCTCCTCTGTTCCAGGACTGGTGTATAGGATGTAGCTAAAATAAGTAAGACTAAGAAAATATCCAGATTCCACATTGCTGATGCTCCTCTGACAGGCAACTGATCCATAAGCCTTCTGCATCTGCTACCTTTCAGCAGAAGACAACAGTCATTGACACCAAAATAAGTTGACGACACTTAGATGACCAATGTAATTCAGCAAGTCTGATATTTACTTGTGCTTTGTTTACTACTTTGGCGCAAGAAAAAGAAGAAAGTTTTCCAGTTGAAAATGTTGAATTAGCATGTGAGAGGATGTACCGACCCATCATGAGCTGAGACTAAGAGCTCTATTAGCCCCATTTGGTTGCACTGGGAGGATGTGCCAGGCTCTAGGGGGAGTTGAAAGGAAAGAGTTCAGATCAGGTAGGAGGAGACCCAGGAGAGAGGTGATCTGGCAGTCCCTCTAGGGAAAGGCCTGGCAGGAGCCACATGGAAAGAGAACCATGGGAAAGCTCCAGGGGTGGAAAATCCTGCTGAGGACTCTTCTTTAGAAGAGCAGAGAACTGAGAGCAGCTAGGAACTGGAGCATCTGGAAGTTGCTTAGTTTGTATTTCACCTGCTGCGTGGGATTTGCTGAGGGACATGGGGGGGGAAGCCCCGAATGAGTGAAGTGGAAGAGGAGCCCGGGAGGGGCGGGAGGCAGGTGGATTGCCCTGGAGGTGTGGAACTCTAGCATGATCTGGAGGGAAGACCATGTCCTCACCAGACCCTTGAGGTCCTAAGAGAGTGAGCCAGGGCGTGTCATTGAAATGCCAGGTCACGCCACAAAGGGGCGCAGGACAGCCTGTCTACGGGCAGGAATGAGCGCCATTGTGTCCCTGTGACCTTTGGAGACATCTCTGGGGGGATGATTAGGGTGACATCAGTCCCATTTCAGGACAGCATGATCTCACTTCCGGGACATTGCGAAATCAAAATAAATCAATCCTTTTAATGCAACCAAGAGCCCGCACTTCATCCTGTAGCAAAATAGCCCAGTTCGGGAAACTGTGGACAGTGAAAACAATACATTTAACTAAATTCTACATTCAGTAGTTAGCTAGCAATAGAGCTAGCGTGCTAGCTAGGTAAGAGCCCTGCTCTACAGCCAGCTCCTGTCCCTTCTGCCCGAGGCCTTTTCCCTTTTCCTCTGTGCTCCCTTGCGCCTGCCTGCCAGCCAGCCCCAACCACCCCAAACCTGATTCTCAGCAAATCCACCCCCCCAACTCTGAGCCTGGAGCAGTGGGACACAGACCTCCCAACTCCATATTTTATGGGACATTATGTAGTCATGGCAGGATGCTGGGCAAAGACTCCAGTAATGGGACTGGCCTGTGATTTGTGGGATGTCTGGTCCCCCGGGAGCTGTTTGCAGGTTTACTGTTGTGATGTTCTTGCCAGGGGTTCTGGGAAGTGCTTGATTTCCCCCCCCACACACACACACACACAGTGACTATGCTCAGCTCCAGCCCAGCAGTTCTTGCTAACTCTGCTAAGATCTGAACAGACTTGATCAAAATTAAAAAGAAAACAGCCCTCAGAAAACTCCAGTTACGGGCCTGACCTTTCAGTAGCTAACAAATGTTCCTACTTCCACTGACTTGGGGGGGAGGGCGTTGTAGCAGCAGCTCAGGGGGTTCACAGATTTATCTTTAGAAATGCGTATTTCTGGGTGACATTCCTTTTCTCAGGTTTTGCGAAGTGGCAACAAGAATTAAAGCACGTGGGCAGACGCTGCCCTGATTTTCACAAAGTAGCCTCAGTTCTCATTGCGCCCCCCTGTGCCCTACAAAGTACTTTGCTGGCCCGCATTGACCAGACACCGTCATCCTCAGTGCAGAATCAAACCCCGCTCAAACCCGTCAGCCGATCTACCACCCAAGCTGGCGGAGCATCGCGGGTATCTGGGCACAAGTAGTGGCCGGTGTAGTGACGGGGGTCAGCCACCAGCGAGCGCTATGAGCCGCGCGTTGGGCCATACGCTGCGTATCTCAGGCTATTGATACTGGCCCAGAGGAATTTGCTGCTGCAATTTGCTGCTGTGTTATCATCGGGCCTGAGCCCGGACCTGACCCAGAGCTGGAGGGAGTGTTCCAGTCTTCTTCCTTCCCTCCTCTGCTGCCTGGCATGGCGGGGTGGTGCCTGCCGCCTCTGACCAGCAGCAGCCTTAGCCCTGGCAGTGCCAGTCCCACCACCTGGCCCAGGCAGCTTTGCGTCTCCACTGCTTCCTTGGAAGGGGACGCCCCAGCACCCGGTCGCCTGGACCGGCTCACAGCTATTGCCAGCGCACGAGCCAGGGGGAAGCCCGCACCGGGTTGCCTTGGACCAGTTGGAACACCCGGCCCGTGCTAGATTTGTGGCCATGGAGCAGGGGTGGGCGAAATATGGCTCTTGAGCCAGCCCAGCTTGCCTGACGTGTCTGTCTGGCCCACCATGACTCCCAGCCGCCTCTCCACCGCCAACCCCTGGCCCTGGGGCCAGCTCTGCATCACCCACCCCCCCTGGCCCTGGGGCCGGCTTTCCGCCGCCTGCCCTCTGACCCCGGGGCCGGCTCTCCGCCACCAACCCCTGGCCCCGGGGCTGGCTCTCCACACCCCACCCCCTGGCCCTGGGGCCGGCTCTCTGCCTCCTACCCCTTGGCCCCGTGGCCGGCTCTCCGCTGCCCACCCTCTGGCCCCAGGGCTGGCTCTCTGCTGCCTGGCCCCGGGGCTGACTCTCTGCTGCCCACCCACCTAGCCCTGGGGCTGTCTCTCTGCTGCACTGGCCAGCTCTCCACTGGCCCCGGAGCTGGCTCTCTGCCACCGCACTGCCCTCTCCCTCCCCCCGCTGCCCCCGGCCAGCTCTCCGCTGCCTCCCTGGCCCCAGGACCAGCTCTCTGCTGCACACACTCCCCACCCAGCCTCGGCCACATGTAAAAATTACTGACCATCCCTGCCATGGAGCCTGTGTTTTGCTCCCAAGTGACCTTGGAGCTCTGGTACAAAGGCCCCGGCCGAGTACAGATCATACCCGAGGGCTGCTGGGTTGCACAGGGACAGACACATGCTCTCCGCGGTGCTTGTTCAACACAGTGAGCGGAAAGTGCCAATCACACCAAAGCCCTCTGAGCCCTCTTTCTCCATGTTCATGTCCCACCCTCGTGGTGTGGCCAGATTGAGGGACTGTTCTGGCCCACGGCACAACCCTCCTTCTCGATGCCTGGGTGGGTCGGGGCTCGCCCCCCTAACCAGGCTGGGTAGAGGTTCACCAAGCACGCCGCCCAAGGGAGGCTTGGCTCGTTCGCAGTCACATCACGCATCACTTGCAGTGATGTCACCCCAGCATCCAGCTGGTGCCCAGGACGGCCGTGAGCTGAATCTGAGATTCCCCAGCACCTGTGATGGTGATGGGGGGAGGCCTGAGGGGGAGAGGGGAGGGTGAGGCAGCTCCATCCTCATCTGGAACAAAGACATCACTTTCCCATCCCTCTTGTCATCTCCTAGGCCCATGGCAGGGACACTAACGAGGCTGTAATTAAAGGCATCTCCGCCTCTTTCCCCTGCAGCACCCAGGGCTAGAGATTTATATGGATGGGACCTTTTAAACAGGCAGTATGATTTCCCATTGGCTCTGGTTGGCAGCATGATGTCATTGCCATCCAATCAGGAAACAGACTGCTCCATTTCCCCCCCCCCTCCACCCATCCAGGAGCGGGTGAAAAGTCTGGCAGGATTTAACCCCTTGCGGATTTTTGTCTGCGGCATCCTCAGGGCTGTGAAACAGGAGTAAAAGGAAAGGCTGGTACAGGCCCTGGGTGGTTGGGGCCGGTGCCCGTGTGTGGGCACCAGTGCCAAGTCCTCTGAGAACACATGGCTGCCGTGTCGAAAGGCAGTCCTGGTGTAAGCACGTGCAACCCCCGTCCTTTGTGTGCGAGGCTCCGACGGACGTTTGTGTCTGAAGAACATTCCTCTCTGGCGGTAACATACCTACACCTCAATGGTGGGTCCCGGCCTGGGAACTGGAGCTGGGCGCTCAGCACCAAGCAACAGGAAAGAGCATCTGGCTGGGCTGCCAGGATGATGCAGCAGCTGCACCAGTGCAACAGCCCTCGCACAGGTGCGTAGGCCTGACTGTATTCAAACGTTGCAATGCCATTTGCTTTATGGTCTTGTGATGGATGTGGACTTCAGAGATCTGCCTTCACTTCCTGGCTCTTCAGCAGACTTTGGGCACATCACTCAGTCTCTCTCTGTGCCTCAGGTCCCCAGGGTAAAACGGAGGTAACAGGCTTGCCCTTCTCCAGCCTTTGGCTGTTACTATGTGTATGTACAGCTCCTAGCACAAAGGGCCCTGGACCTTGCTGCCGAACAGATCACTTCTCTCGTGGCCCTCCTGACTCCCACCACTGCTGTGTTCCACCAGGACCCGCAGGCTATTGACCCACAGGGGGAGGGCCAGGGGTTCAGGAAGGAGAAATTCCACAGGGGACAGATCTAGACTGCGGAACTCATTGCCACAAGAACTAAGAGCAAGCGTGGGCCTCATCACATCCAGAACCAAACATCAAACTCACCTCTTGGACTTCACCTTCCCCAACAAGTGTTTCACCCCCCATGTGCACACAGCAGACCTATTGACTGAGCAAACCTTCCCCGGGCAGGCTGGGGCTCCCCGCCCTATTGAGCAGTTACGGCCCTGCTGGGATGAGCTATTACCCCTCACGCTTTAGCTCAACAGAGCCCAGCTCAGGTACCACAGTCAATTTCAATGAGTGCTCCTCCATCCGCTTCTCCCACCCTCTGCCTCCCTTGATCATTCACATCTCGTCACCATAGCGATGGGGACCAGTGACAACCTCTGTGGGTTCCCTCGTGGCTCTCCCCTGCTGCCTGTACAGAGTCACTGGCTGTGGGGGGGGTCATCGTATCAGGGAATATTCCCCCATGCCTCCTCGTCCCCATCTCTCTATCTCTCCCGGACATCCTGCTACGGCTTGGTCCAGCATGAGTCTTCCTGCGTTGCGGGCCTGTGGAACCCTGTTAGGCCATGGAAGCTGGTGATGGGCAAGCCGTCCCCAGAAACGCCAGACCTCATCTGGCTAAAGTGATCCAGGAGAACGGGTTCCTGGTTTGTGAGCTGGCCGGGAATCCCCTGGAAGCAGGCAGTGTTATGTAAGCGTAGGAGGTGGATCCCTGACACGTTGACACCTCCTCGTTCCTGTCTGTGAGCCCTCCTTCCATCCCAGAGCCTGTCTGTTCTGCCTGGCCCCATGTATTTTCTGTGCAGCTGATCTGGCCCCAATGAAGTCGATAGGGATTTTCACATCAGCTCCAGTGACTGTAAGATGTGACCCTGCCAGAGTAAGGGGTTAGCCCCCAGCATGGCAGGTCAGACCCTCCACCTCCCCACCACAGTTACATGCCACTTATTCACCCGGTAGATGCGCTCTCCCCCAGAGGTGGCTGCACTTTCAAGGAGGTCTATAGAGAACCAGATCCTGGTCCTATTTAGGAGCAGTAGCATTTCTCTCTGCATCCTCTAACCTTCCTCGTGGGCTTCCTATAATGATGGTACTTAGCGCTTATCTGCCCTGGGGGACCGCCACCCGATGGCCTCTGCGAGGTTCACTTGACCTCTGCTCGCACTGCTGCACGCAGTTCCCAACGTACGCCCTGTCGCCTCAGGCCGTGGGCAGAGGCGGTCCATTGCAGGTGGAAAGGCCAGTCCAGGAAAGAGTGGGAGGTCATGAGCGAGAGGTGGGCAATGCGGAGGTGGAGCAGAATGCACACGCCTTCTCTCTGGCTTCCCTGCTCTTCAGGCAGCTGCACAGACAAGACAGGGTCTCTGCCCTGAAGAGCTTCCAATCTAAAGCGACCCTAACCCTAACCCAGGATTCTTAGCTGGCTTTGCTGACGGGGAGCGGAGGCAAGGAGAGAGGGACTGACTCGCAGGCGGTCGCATGGGGAGTCTGCTCTCATGGGCAATGTCTACACTAGAAAACTTAAGTCAAGTCAATTTGATTAAGTCAACTTAATAAGGTCGACTTTAAGTTGACTTAACAAAAGTCAACAACTTTTCTAGTGTAGACATAGCCCCTTTTCGACCTTATTAAGGTGACTTAACACTTTGTCGACTTAATAAGGTTGATTTAGGTGCTAATCCCCATCCACACTGGCTTAAGTCGACCTAATAAGGTTGATTTAAGCAGTAAGTCAATGTAAAACGATGTGTTATTAAGTCGACTTAATGTTTCCTTAAGTCGACCTAAGGAAATGCTTAAGTCGACTTAAGTGTGGACGCAGAGTAGTTTAGGTCGACTTAAGCCTCCTTAAGTCGACCTAACTTGTGAGTGTAGACGCACCCTTCCAGAATTCACGGGCCACGCTGGGTAGGGGGTCCGTTTTAGAGCCGGGCCTGATGTCTCTTGGGTCACCAGGGCGGATGGGCTGGGAGATGGGTTTGGCCTTCGGTCTCCTTTGGAGCCCTTCTGTGATCCTCTTGATGCAGACAGCACGAGGGATGGCATGACCTAGGAGGTCAGCCCGCATCTGGGGCTTGAGCCAAAACTCTAGCTCCTGGGGCAAGTCTGCCAGCTCTCAACGTCACCCCCCTCTCACCTCGCTCCTCTGGGCAAGTGGATGGTGTTGTTACGTGGGCCAGACACCACCCCTTGCGTTTGCTGCTGGTCACCGGAGTGGTGGATCTGACCCAGTGCAGAAGACACCAGGACACCCCACGCCCAAGACAAAGGCATTTCTATTTCATTAACAATGCATTCGGTTCCTCTGTGATCCCCCTTCTTTCCTGGCTCCTGGGAAATGCTGTAGCTATGCAGTATAAAACGTGGCTGAGAGAGAGAGAGAGAGAGAGAGAGAGAGAGTGTGTGTGTGTGTGTGTGTGTGTGTGTGTGTGTGTGTGTGTGTGTGATCATCCCCTGGTGCTCCGTCCCCAGCCCTGCCCAATGATGGGGTGTGATGGGGCATGCTGTGCTCACATGCAGGCCTGGGGCAGTTAAGGTGACCCACCAATGTGTGAAAAACTGGGTGGGGTTGGGGGATAATAGGGACCCATATAAGAAAAAGCCCCAAATTACAGGACTGTCCCTATAAAGTGGGGTTGTCCGGTCACCCCGTGGGTAGCGCACAAGAACTGACACCCAGTGCCCCTTTCTTTCCCCAGTCATGGCACCTCTGCCTTCGGCTCTGCTTGCTGGACACATGAGGAAAGCCAACCTGATACTCAGCTCCAGCTGGGTAGATTGAGACCCTGCTGGGGTAAGGGGTTATCCCTTACCACGCAAACCAACATCTGCCACCACAGCTTGGTGCCAAGGCATCACACACCCTACACAGCCTGCCATGGCCCTGCTAGTCCAGTCCAGCCAGTGCACTGGGTTGGTGATGGACGTGGCCACACAGCTCTCAGTCCTGGCGTGGAATTCCCCTTTGCTCTGCCCCTCACCACCTAGCTCTGCTGATGCATCCCGTGCCTGCTTCGTGGCATCTTTTGCTACCCTAGACCTGGGCGGGGGATTGAGAGTTTTGCCAAACTGCCTGGTATTGTCTCTGCTGAGAACTAAGCTGGAGGCCACATGGGTGGCTGAGCAGGCTATGATAAATCGAGTCTCCGTTCCTCCTGCATGATTCACCCTTCTCCCCTGAGTGGCAGAGTTTGTTCCCTGTAATTGAAGATTTGTGGTCCATGGATTAAGCATGGTGTCAAATTAAATGCAGATAATTTAAATCACCCACTTTAATTTTCTGGTCCTCTGAATATCCCAACAGAAATCCGGAGCAGACAGGAATGGCTTTTGCTATATTTCATCCCAGGGTTTATAAGTCGTATCATTCTTAGACTGTTTGTTTGGCCTTTTCCTGCCATAAATCGAGTTCCTCTAGACCCTGCTGCGTTGCAGATCCATTCGCAATGGCCCATGGAGTTATACACAGGCATCACTATCGTTAGCCAACCAGTTCCCTGTGGCAGTGGGACATGGGGGCCGTAACCTTGAGCTCCAGAAATGCACTCCTTGAGGCAGGAAAGAAACAGCTTCTCTGCTCTTCAGAGGGAAACAAGATACTGAGTCTGGTCTGATGCGCTCTGTGCAATCAAGGACAGCAGTGCGTGCACACACACAGTCTTCTAGAGCACAGGGCTGGGGTCATTGCTAGACGTGTCTGACTCTGATTGGATTGCAATGAGGCTGGGGTCTAGGTAAAGGATGGGTCTGTGATTAGTGCACTGGGCTGGGATTCAGGAAATCCAGGGTCAAGACCCCCCCCCCCCCCCCCCCGCATGGCCTTGAACAGCTCATGGTGTCTTTCTGTCCTTTAGTTCCCTAGCTGTAAAATGGGGACAGTGCCCCTTTCTTTCCCTCTTTTCCAGACACTACCTAGAACTGTAAGAAAATCAGCAGCATCCGACTGTGTTGGGCTTTACTACACGAACCTTAGGGTCCCTTAATGTGACCGGTAGTGGAATGTCGGTGGTCTCATTAAAATAAATTTGAACTATTCGACTTGGCCGTAGGGGAACTGGTACCAGCTCAACAGGGCCAGGGCTGTGTGGCAGCTCTGGCCTCATATAATCTGTGTTGGCTTGGCCTGGTGAAAACTTTATGGGCCACTTGTCCTTTCAGTGCTGAGACTGGTCAAAAAGGATCAGGAGTTTTCAGGGCCAGCTTTGTGAACTGGGTGGAGGAAGGTATCATGGATACCCCTGTGTACCAGGCTGACAAATATCATCTCATCGTTGCCCTGTACTCCCTGGCTGCCTGTCTCCATCCATCTGTTGTTTCTTGCCTTGTACTGTGACTATAAACTCATCAGGGAATGACTGGCTTTTTCTCTTGGATTTGTACAGCTCCTAGCATAGAGGGGGCAGGCTCCTAGAGCTATGGGAATATAAACAATGATTAAGGGTGGAGCATGGAGGGTTTATCTAGGAGGACTGGAGTGAAATGAAGAAAATTTATCCTGTGCAAGAGGGAAAACCCCTGGTGAGATGTGATAGGGGCTATGGGGAAGTCTCATTACTTCAGACTTTTAAAACTAGCCTGGGCAAAATAGTCTTGTGTCCATCTAGTACCGGCGAAGCCAAGGGAATTAAACCACCCAAAAATCTGACTCTGCTGTTGGCTGCGTGCCAGATTGAGTTAGGTGCTGAGGTCTCATCCTGTCTCTCTGTGTTTAATGGCAACTCTGGTCTCCAGTGCAGTTTGCAGGGGGATGCAGCTGTCCATTGGGCCCAAGTTTCCTGTGGGTGAGTACAGTACCTGGCACAATGGGGGCGGGATCCTAGCTAGTGCATTTGTCCATCAATGGGAGCCGGACCAGGGACTCCAAAGCCACCCCGGCTATCTCCAGCCAGCTGTGCATCCCCGCCACCCCCCGCCATGCTCACCACAGAGCCAGAGCTGAAAATAGCCTCTTTGTGTGACATCATCCTTTGGTACCCGGCCTGCAAGGAGTTACTCCGGCAATCCTGCTTCCCTGCCCAATCAGCAAAGGCCCTCGGCTCAGCCAATCGGCTGGCTCGGAGGTGATGTCATGCAGGAGTCTGGCAGGCAGGAGATGCTGGCAGCAGCCCTTAGCAGTATTGAGTAAGTAGCGCTGGGAGCAGCAGCAGGCACCAGGTGTGGGGGTAAGTAGCTGAGGGCGGGACGGGATCCCCAGGAGCGAAGCAGGGGGGAGTTCGGGGGGAGGCCAGCATGGAGGTCTGTCACTCCAGCAGGGTGTGACAAAAAGTCCATAGGGAGACCAGACGGCAAGTGTGAAAAATCAGACGGGGTGGTGGGGCCGCAGGCGCCTATATAGGACAAAGCCCCGAATAGCGGGTCTGCGCTTATAAAATTGGGACATCTGGTCACCCTAGGACTCCGGGATCCCGGCTGGGTTGTGCCTGGCGCTGGGGAGTTTTGCGGGGTGATCTCACGGGGAGGAAGCGGAGTGAGGAGGGTTTATCACATCCATCAGCACCGTTTGCCGTCTTTTGATTCCTAAAGTCCGGGCGGGGTCCCGAGGAGTTCCCCATCATGGGGCACGTGGCTCCCTCTTTGTCTGTCTGACTCTGTCCTGCCTGACTCCCACGTGCTGGTTCACTTTCCCAGCTTTGCTTTGCTGCTTGGTGTAGTGTGGGCTCCAGTAGCCACTGGCCCACGCCCAGGGAGAGATGCCTAGCACCACCCAAACAGCTGAGCACCAGAGCCAACCTTCTCCTCCTTATCCCAGAGCTCACCTGTGTTGCCTGTGCCCTGCTGGGCGGGGTGATTCCTCCAGGGCAGGGAGAAAATGTGATGAGTCCAAGTCTAAATGCACTGGTTGGTTGGTTGTTTTCAAAAGTGGTGTCAGTCTTTACTCTGGAGTTGGAGCCTGTGTGTTTGGTATTTCCTTTCATACTTGGCTGTCTAGCCAGAACCTGGCTTGCACAGGGATTTTAGCTCATCATCTATCTATCTATCTATCTATCTATCTATCTATCTATCTATCTATCTATCTATCT
>ML685822.1:358810-428241 GCA_007922175.1 Pelusios castaneus
CTGTATAAGCGGCCCAGGATTCCCCTGCTGACCACAGACAGACCACGTGATTCCCTCTGGTTCCAGGCCGATACCTGCTGTGCTGCCCAGACCAGCGCCTCCATCGTGGCTCAGTCACACTCACCGAAATGGGTGTCCCTTCAGGAAAGCGAGGCCTTTCTGCGGAGCTTGTCTGCCCTCTTTTTTTGTGTAGGGCCACTGGTGAGCGCTGGGCTCTTGTTCTCGTGGGCTTGCTTGCAAGGGCGAGGCGCCACACGCTGGTTTGTTATCATAGATATGGGGGGGACGGGGGACATGAGCACTAAGCTTTCCCGGCCGGTTTGTTATTGTAGGGTTGCTACTGGGTTTGATGTGCGGGGTGGAGAAAGGTACGGCCCCGTTTGCTTTGGAAAGAAAAGGAGTTGCGGGAAGTGCCCTGGGATGAGGCTTTTAGGAAGAGCTACTGGGAGATTCACACCAATGCTCAATGGCCACTAAGAAAACCCTATGCAGGGGCAACGGTCGATAGCTGGAGGGGGGGGAGGCACCAGAGCTGGTGGGGAGGGCCTAAATTGCAAATGTCACCATCCTCGCTGGGGTCATCAGATGGGTGTGACCCTCAGGCCAGGCCTCTGCCAACGGAGCGAAGGGAGTAACTCCATCAGCAGGTAGACGACGTAGCTGGCTGCTCTCTTCTACATGAACGTGGTACCAGTTTGTCAATGAAGCGTACTACACAAGCAGGAAGAGGGGATCACCTATTGTTGGTTAGTGCTGAGAGACACGTCACAGAGCGTATCACAACGCAGACTTCCTACCTGGGAAGAAAACTGAACTTAAAAAAAAACCCAAACAACTAAATCAGGACAAACGCTCAAAAATTTTCACTAAACAAAAATATGATTTTTTTTAAATGCCGGTCAGTCAAAACCACTTGTTTCTGTACATTTGAAATATTTTGTTCCATTTTTGGTGTATGGGTTTTTTAAAAATATAACCCCAAGACATTTCAAGGCACAAAAGTCCTTTCCAAACTCAGAATTGAAACTTCCAGTTGTGAAAATGATAAAATGGGCTGTGGTGACATTTTCAAAGCTGGGTCCTTCTTGGTTTTCAACAACCCAATTTTGTCACGAATTAATAAGATTGCATGAAAAAATTCAGGTTAATCCAAATGGCATTTTCTGATAGAAAAGTGGCTTGATGAAAAAATTTCAACCATGGCTAAAGTCACCTGTATGGGGACCTCACTTTAATTTCCAGCTCGGCCTGTTTCTTTATGTGACCTTGGGCATGTCGGATCACTGCCCTATGCCGCCTCAGTTTCCCCAGCTGTAATGTGGGGACAAATGTCCGCTTTGCAAAGAACCTTCGGAAGCATGGCTGGGAAGAGCAACGTAGCCTGTGGTAGCCAGGGTCTGCCTGTGTGTCTGCTTCTACCGCTGTACGCTGACAAAGGTGATTTTACGTCCCTCGTCACCATAGAGCCTGGGCAGATGAAAGTGATAGCCTCAGCATTTCTCACGATCAGTCCTCTTTTCACGCCAGGGCTTGTGCAAATTCACCCCTGTTGGTGAACTGCGGGGGAGTTGTCTCTTGGCGTTGGAAACAAATTGTGCCTCTTCCTGGTGTATCATAAGGAAAAGAAATGGGATTCTGGGCTCCGAAATGGCTGCGATTTCCAAACACGGGAGACATCAGCTGGGTGACGCTGACAGGATTTGCAGGCCACACATGCACACAACGCTGTGAGACCGGGAGACACCTGCTGTGTCCCTAGGAACGCTAACTTCACCCATAAATGGCTTCTATGCCCTACACCCCAGTAGCCACGGGGGCCTTCCCAGGCCAGGTTGCCAGCTCCCGTGTCCTGGTCTGGGCGATCCTTTGTGTGATGAATGACTCTCATTGAGGACAGTTCATTATGCCATGATTATTAGACTCCCCACTCGTCATCACCCGCCTTACACCACACTGCGACCCAGCGCGGATGGGGACCACCTAGGACAGGGGGGCACAACCTTTTTTGGCCAAGGGCCAAATTGCATTTTCTAAGGCCTCTCGTGGGCCACAAATGCAACATGTGGGGGTGTGTGTGATGTCACATGATCCCCTCTCGCTCCGCTCCCAGAGGGCTGCACAGAACATGCCCGGGGGCCACATGTGGCCTGGGGGCCACAGGTTGTGCATCTCCGGTCTAGGAAAATGGGAAAGGGTCCCTCTGTGTAGTAACTTGGACTTGACTTGGCTCTGCCCAGACCAGCCGCCCGCCTCCCGGGCTCTCCAGCCAGGGTTTCAGTGGGGGAATCCCCTCCCGCTGGAGCCCTGGCTGGGGAGCCCTTCTCCCCGGGACCACGGCTCCCCTGGCAGGGAAGCCGCGGGTCTGGGGAGAAGGGAGCAGGGACTCCCCAGGGGACAAGGGAGCCACAGTAGCTCCCTTCTGCCAGGGAGCCATATGGGGCTCCCTTGTCCCCCCTGCCCTAAATCAACCAAGTCGACTTAGGGCATCTACACTGGCTGAGTCGACTTATTAAAGTCAACTTAGACACTAGTTTGAATTATAACAAGGTGTTATTAATTCAAACTAGTTTTTCCTTAATTTGGCTTAAGGAGCAGCTTAAGTTGAATTAAGGAAAGCCCAGTGTAGACGTGGAGTAAAGTAAGTCGATTTAAGCCTGCTTAAGTCGACTTAATTTATAAGTGTAGACGCACCCATAGTAAGCAGGGGCAGCTGGCATGTCTGGCCCCCCTTGGTGAGATAGTAGGTGTTGGGGGGGCTTTTGATATAGGGCGGAGTAGTTGCAAACTGGATCCTTGCAAACTCTGGCTGGACCTGAGGCACACGTAAGGGTGTTTGTGTCTGGGAGTGGCTCTGTTTGTGCACCTCTGCATGTGCATCCGTGGCTCAGTGTGTGTTTTGGCCATGCGGGTGCGCTTGCTGGTGATTGTGGGTTGGTGCATGTCTGGGTGCGATGTGCCCATGAGTGGCCTGGCGTGGGAGTTGTCTGAAGAGTGCGCGTGTCTGGCTCGTGCCTGTGAGCAGGTGCTGTAGCCATGGAGGGGGAATTTCGGATCTTGCAGGAAGTGAGTGTGACGGAAGCCATTAGCGGGCAGTCGCTGCGGCCGGGTGGCCAGGGCCGTGTGACCCACACGAATGTTTGGCGTCCCAGCTCCAGGTGGGACCGTACCTGCTGTGGGGCGAGCGCCCTGCTTACCTGGGGCCCCTCTCCTGGAGGGTGAATGAGGGCCCTGCTGTGTGCTAACTGGCTTGTCTCTTTGCTTCCCCAGGCCCTGAGAAAGCTTCTTGCCAGGCCTGATTGTCAGCTTGCAGAAGGAACCCGAGCGCCATGACTCTGGCCGGTATGGACGCGCCGTCAGATGCCCCCGCCCGCCGCGCCTCGCTCCGCCTGCTAGCGTGCAATAGAGAGCACAGCTGGCATGTAGGGCTGACGCCTTCGGCTCCGTCAGCCACGTGTGGGGCAGAATGAGGGCTGGCTGCGCACTTGCTCAGCCGGGTCCCTAGCCTGAGCGGGGACCCAGACTGGCTCTGGCCCCCATTTCTTTTGAGGTTCCTGGGAGTCACATGGTTAAATTGGCCGCCATGGCTCCGAGGTGGCCCTGAGAGAGGGCCCACGCTGCTGATCTGGGCCTGCACACATGGACTAGCACATCCATGAGCAGTGCCAGCTGGGGGGCTGGGTCTCAAAAAGCCACGAACGGTGCGAGCCATGCAGCGTTGCTTCCCCAGCTCTTCCTCTCCCCACCGCTAACACCAATCAGTGTGTCGGGACTTACCCTGGCTCTGTGCGTTGCCCAGGCAGAGTTCAGCAGACCCAGCCATGGTGCTGCAACAGGTCAGGGGCAGGGCAGCCTAGTGAGAAGCGCATTGGCTTCCTGGTGCACTGATCATGTTCCAGCCAAACCCGCCGTGTCTCAGTTTCCCCCAGAAGAGCCATGCTTGCCTGCCTTTGGGGCCGGTAGCTAAAAGGTGGGAGAGCCAGGACAAGTGATGTGAAAAGGGAGGAACAGCGAGTCTAAAGGGAGTTTCTCAAACCCAGTGGCACATGACCTGGTCACCCCAGTTTTACTGCTGGAGGTGAAGGCTTCGAGCAGCCGGTGTGGAATACCAGCTCTCCTTGCAGGCTTCAGTTCAAGAGCCAGGTCAGGACCAATGGACCTGTTCGTGTCCTTAAGTCAAACAAGGAGGATTTTGCTCTGGTGTCCTTCCCAGCAAACTCCCCCCGCAGGACCTCTGTGCATCAGTGAGCTGCAGCCGCTCCATCCCAGAGGTGGCTGCATTTCAGTGCAACTCATACGGTGGGTTGCTGCGCGGATGCGCCAGATCAGCCCTGCCAACGTGCGCTGGGGGAGGCTGGGGCTGTAGGGCCCTCTCGCCGTCAGCCTCGGTTGCTGAGATTGACTGTCCCACCGGTGTTTTCGCAGCGTACAAAGAGAAGATGAAGGAACTCCCCCTCGTGTCCCTGTTCTGCTCCTGCTTCCTGTCAGACCCCTTGCACAAACCAGCGTATAAATACGAAGGTAGGTTGTTGCTCGTATTCCTGCTCCTGGGACAAGTGATTAATTCATTCTGGCCTGAGAAAGGGCTGGCGGTGGGTAAAACATCTGGGGTCACCCTCTGCCCGGGAACCTTGCATGGCCAGCATCCGACACGGCACACATCCGGAGGGGAAGGGTCACACCTGGGACCCAGAGAGACCCAGAACTGGCTGGGGCTGTGCCGCCAGGGAGTGCCGCCTGCTGGCCATGGTGAGGATTAAACACTGAAGTTTGGCATGAGCAGGCTTTACCTTTACCATGGGAACGTGTGGGAAATCCCTGGAGTACAGCCAGCTGTGCTCATAGACAGCTAGACTGAGTGCCTCTGAAAAGCAAACTGGCATGTCACAGCCCGCACCACGGCTCACCAGAGGTGGTTAAATCCCACGCCTTCCGCCCCCAAAACACAGGCTGCATCAGCTAGGGGGAGACTCCAGTAGCTGGTAGCAGTAGGAGGCTGTTATCATCCAGGCAGCCTCTGGAATGGGACATCACCCCCTTAGTGTATTATTCACATCAGTGATATTGGGCACATCTGCTCTTCTTTCCCTAATGATCGCCTCGTTCATCTAATTAGCCTGCAGAACGCACTGTTGCTAATTGCTATTAGCTTATCGCAGTTGTGGAAAATCCCACTGGGCACGTACGGGACTGAGAACAGCGGCTGGCATGGCTAACAATTATCAGAGTCAACCATCCTCATGCTTCCTGGCACAGACCGAGTCCTCATGGGATCAAGAAGAAATTCACCTTCCCTTCCCCCAGGTCCGTAGGAATTTTGTGTCGTCTGAAGCTTGAAGCACCAGCTGCTGTCGAATGCTATCGAACTAGGTAGCCCAGTCTGCTTCTGTCTGGCAGCAGCCATCTTCTGGGAGTCTCCCTTCAACTTATTTGCACCTTGAGGCTCAGGGGCAGGACCATGTTTCCTGGGTGCTTTGCACAGCGCTGTGCGCCCCACGCGTACTCAGCTGATACTAGATGCTGACGATAACCTCAGAGCGGCTCCTGCCAGCAGGGGAGCAAGCGATGCCAAGCAGACGGCCGGTGTTTCCAGACATTTATTTCAGGAAGCCACAAACCAGATGGATCGTTCCAGGTGACTGACACCAGCAGCCCGTGGCGTGCCCGGCAGCAGGGATCTGGGGGAGAAACATGGCACTCCCCTTGGCATGCCTGGCTCTCTGCCCCGCCACCAATTACCATGCCACTCAGACCTCCTCTTCTGGCATTGGCACACAGTGTTAGGTCTCTCTGAAAGCATGCTGACCCCCTGGGGCAGAGAGCTCGGCTTGCCAGATTGCCGCAAAGATTGGCTTGTACTGAAGATTGGGCTCTTGAGGCACCGTGTAGCATGTTTGGTTTCCTTTCTCTTCCCAAAACAGATCTGAATAATAGACGGGATCGGAAAGGTCATCTGTTCTAACCCCTGCCAAGATGCAAGATTTGTTGTGTCTAAGCCATCCAGGCCAGGTGGCTCCCAGTCGCCTTTTGAAAACCTCCAGCGAAGAATTTCCACAACCTCCCCAGACAGTCCGTTCCATTGTCCTACTGTTCTTCCAGTTAGGAAGATTTAATCTAAATCTGCTGTGCTGTAGTTTGAACCCATCGCCGCTTGTCCTGCCCTCAGTGGCAACTTTTCTCCATCTTTTTTATGGCAATCATGGCTATTATCTCCCCCTTCTATCACAACATCTGGGTTCAGCTGAGCACATCCTCACTGATGCTCAATCCAACTCAAAAGGTTGATCCTACACTGTCAGTGGTGCTTCCCGCAGAGTAGACATAGCCCCAGAGCTGAGTGCATTTTATTATTGGGGTTCTTTTTGGCAAAGAGCGTAGGCGGTTATCTTCCAGGGGGATCATCCCCATAGCCAGTGTGTGATTCATGGCAAATTCACCCCCAAAAATACATTTTTCAGGTTAACGAATCTACTAGTGAATTCGGCGTGCATTCAGCAAATCATTTCTACCGGACTAACAGTAGAAAAAAAGGCTTTTTAGAAATGTTGGAATTACGAAGAGAGAGACAGAGAGAGATGAAAAACATCTCCCAAGAAAACCCACCCGAAACAAAATGAAAAATCAATTCATTTGGGGGTCAAACTTAACATTTCGTGTGACTCAATGGCGTTTCTCTGGCTCTTCATTTCCGCAAGAAAGACCACGTGCCACAGAACTCCTTGCTTGTTTCGCTGAGCTAGACTAACACGGCTCCCTCTCTGAAACTTGTCAAGATCATTCCGTTTCTGTTTGAACCAAACCAGTCTTTTTCCCCAGATTTTTTTGGTTCAGCCCGCAGACCATAAAGAAGCCCCATTATTCACTCAGCTTGGCACTAAGCTGAATATTGTGTATGAAGGGCTGTTACTTATGCCCATTTCTCAGATAGGGGCATTGCCTGTATCCATGCACTTTGCAAGCATTCCTGGTACTCCCAGCCAGGCCTCTCCAGAGCCCATTGGAAGCCGGCTGAGCCTGGCACCTTCTCACCAGTGACAAAAAAATGCCCCGTTTTGTGCTTCACACAAGAGACAGGTGTGTTAATGGTGTGGAATAGAGGGCAGGAGCGTGAGTGGTTGCTGGGGGACTGAGTGGATGTGAGTGTGCAAGCAGATGTGAGTGTGGCTGCTTAGGGCTAAGTGTGTGAGCAGGTATGAATGGCTGGGGGACTGAGTGTGAATACACACACTGGTGTGAATGGATGGCAGAGGACTAAGTGTGAGCTGATGTGAGTGAATGGATGGTGGGGAAATTAGAGCGGCTGGGGGGCTCAGTGTGTGTGAACAGGTGTGAGTTTGAGTGACTGTGGGGAGGGGGGGCGAGTGTGGGTGGCTACAGAGGATAGGTGAGTGTGCGACCGAGTGTGAATGTATGAGCCAGTGTGACTGCCTGGCTCTGGGGGGGCAGAGTCTGAGTGGTGGTGGTGGAAAGGTAGTGTGAGCATGCAAGCAGATCTGTGTGTGACTGTGAGTGGCTGCAGAGTGTGGTGTGTGCGTGCGTGTGTCTGTGTGTGCAGGTGTGGCTGTGGGGGGGCTCAGTGGGAATGCACAAGTGTGAGCGTGCAAGTGTGCTCACCTTTCTCTCTCTCTCCCAGCAGACACCGTCGACCTGACCTGGTGTGTCATCTCAGACATGGAGGTCATCGAGTTGAACAAGCGCACCTCGGGCCAGTCCTTCGAGGTCATCCTCAAGCCGCCCTCCTTCGACGGGATCCCCGAGTTCAACGCCTCCCTGCCCCGGCGACGCGACCCCTCCCTGGAGGAGATCCAGAAGAAGCTGGAGGCAGCGGAGGAGAGGCGGAAGGTAGGAAGTGGAGCTCACGCTGAGGGGTGGAGGGCACATGGGGAATCGTGCTCCATTGGGGCAGTGGACTATGTCACGGCACGGGAACAGGCGCAGGGGGTTCTGGGAAGCATCGGAGGAGGGCCACGTGGAAGCAGTTGAACGTAGCAGGTGGATAGAGTGACAGACTCAAGGCGCTTTGCACTACCTGCTCCTCAGGACAGCCCACGGCTCTGCGCTGCGGATCTTTGTTCAGCCAGGGCAGGCATCCCCCAGTGGGTGCAGCCAGCACATGAATTAGGAGGTACTGCACCCGTTCGGCAGCCTCCACCGCTGAGCCAGCCTTCAGGGCCTCAACTGAGCAGCAAGTTTGTGCAGCACCTGCCTTTTAATCGCATTTTGCAGGAGAAGGAGGGCAGAGATCTCTCTGGCTAGGGCTAATCCCAGAGGAGAGCTTCACTGAGTCCCAAGGGGTCACATGGGAAGATTTTGCACTGATTCCTTCTGGCCAAAGTGGCCAGGTCTCCCCATTGCTCAGACTGAGAGCAAGGCTGGGCTGTTACCACGGGAGAGCTGGATGTTTGGGAAGGTAACTTGGGTCCTGCTCTGAGTTCCGGATCAAGGCTCGGGAGGATCTGGGACCCTTATGTTCCCCTCCAGGTCAGCTGGATGTGCTGAAGGTAGGGAGCAATCCGACGTTGGCCAAGCCAGATCAGGTGCCAAGTCTCAGCCACATCCTATGGGCACATTGTTTGGGGGCTGACCAGAGCTGCCATCCCAGAAGTGTCTTCCTCTAAATCCCAGAGACACAGAATCATAGATGAAGGCTGGAAGGGACCTCAGGAGGTATCTAGTCCAACCCCCTGCTCAAAGCAGGACCAACTCCAAAGAAACCATCCCAGCCAGAGCTTTGTTGAGCCGCACCTTAAAAGCCTTTAAGGATGGAGATTCCACCTCCCAGGTAACCCATTCCAGTGCTTTCCTACCCTCGTAGGGGAAAAGATTTTCCTAATATCCAACCTAGACCTCCCCCACTGCAACTTGAGACCATTGCTCCTTGTTCTGTCCTCTGACACCACTGCAAACAGCCCAGGTACATCCCACCTGGAACACCCCCCCCCCAATAACAAGGGAAGGAACAACGTGAAAGGAGCAGACAGACCACACGTACAATATTAGAACAGTGTACCGCTAGATGGAGAGGCCAAAGAAGATTTGGCAGGAAGGTTGGAAAAGCTGTGCGAGATGTGGCGAGACACCAAGCCACAGCTGGCTGCAATGTCAAAGAGGCAGAGTTCAGGAGATGCCACAAAACGGGCCATTTTGGAATAGGATGCAGGTCAGCAAGTGTAGGGGAAACAATTTAACAGGGAATGTTATCACACGACGCAGCTGCACTTCTGGGAAAACAAGCACGAACCTAACCAGTGAAACCCTACATTGAAAATCAATTCGAGGGCAACAGTCCTGCTGTTCCAAAAGAAAGGATTATAATTGATCCTGGGGTCGAGATCTGCGAAGGCCAAATACAGGTTTGAGTGGAGTTAGTAATCGTTTGGGTGAGGCAGCAGGGAAGCTGCCTGAGGGCTGGGGTGAAAAGCTAGAGACCGGGAAATACATTAGCACGTAGCATGGACGTGTGTAATGACCAGCTTGAACCTCTGGCGGTGTAGAAACAAACCGTAATTCTTTAACAGTGGAAAGAGCTTGAGCTGAAGGATTGAGGCCCTGATCCTTAAAGGTCTTTAGGTGCCTAACTTCCTTTGACAGGGCTGGGCACTAGGTGCCTAAATCCCTTTGAGGATCTGGGCCTAAATCTCCTATGCGGCGGCCGCGGCTCGTGGGATGGGAAATTGCATGCTGACCAGCTGGTTCCACTTGTGACTCAGGCCTCTCGCTGTCCCCAGCGGGACCGGCATGCTGCGTGGCTCTCACCCAGGTCTCAGCCAGCTTGTCCTGTTTCCTTTGTGGATGCAGTACCAGGAAGCGGAGCTCTTGAAGCACCTGGCGGAGAAGCGGGAGCACCAGCGGGAAGTCATCCAGAAGGCCATCGAGGAGAACAACAACTTCATCAAGACAGCCAAGGAGAAGCTGGCGCAGAAGATGGAATCTAACAAGGAGAACCGAGAGGCCCATTTGGCGGCCATGCTGGAACGTCTGCAGGAGAAGGTGAGCGCTGGGCGCCCTGCCTGTTGCGGCTAGGAAAGTGCATGGTGAGATGCCGTGTGCCCCGTATTGTTGCTATATCTCAGTGGCACCTGGTGGAGGTGAGGTGAAGGGCCCGTTTGTGCAGCACAAACACTAAATAAAAGTCAGCCCCTGCCCTGAGGAGCTTCCCGTCGGTTCAGAGGGAGGGTTGTTGGCCCCTTGGCCCAGAGGGGAAACTGAGGCGCAAAGTGATGGTAGGCCAGAATGTGAAAGGGATTTAGGGACTGAAACAGGAGGTAGCTGCAATTCCAGGCTCCAGATCTGCCCAGATTCATTTATTGATGCTCCCCAGGGGCCAAAGTTCCCATCCATTGGCATTTTCAAAGCTTGACAACCCCACACTGGAGCGGGGTTCCCAGACGAGGCAGGGGGCTGCCTGGCTCAGCAGCAGCACCCAATCCTCCAGGCCAGATCTGACCCCGCACAGGAGGGCCAGATATAGAGGTCGGGGGTGGGGGGGGGCACTGCTACCGTCTGATGGAGAGCCAGAGGCACAAGGAAACACAAGCCACGTGTGAGAGACGTGTCACATGTGAGCAGGAGACAGGCTGATGTGGGGTGGATTTTTCAGCTGCTGGTTCCTGGGTTAGCTACGCGGCCAACCCGGCTTAGGCACCTGGCTCCGGGAGAGAGTTCACGGCTGTGGCTCCCACCCCGGAGGTGTCTTGCTTCCTGCTCATCCACCGGGCGCCCCAGATTAGCACCTCGCCTGTTTCCATTCCTGCCCCTCTCCTTGGCATTTCACTCCTGCTCCCTGCTCAGCTGGCCAGCTTCTGAGAAACCCGTATTGTTGGTGCTTAATGATCCCCACAGACAGTGCGGCCAGCCACCGAAACCAGGGCAGAAAATTCAGCTGGGCGGCAGGTCACCTCTGAGCTGACCGTTGCATTGCTCTACGGAGCAGCACATAAAGCCGTTTGCAAAGCTGTCCCAGAGCGATTTGCCAGCGGCGAAGTCTGGGCACTAACCCAGATCTCCTGGGAACCAGCCCAGTGCTTCCCCCCCCTCGCTGTGCCATCCCCTGCGCACCTGAGTCCCTCCTGGGCTGGGTCCCTCTGAACTGCCTTTTATCGCCACACCTTTAGTCTCAATTTCCAGGGGACCAGGCAGGCTGCATGGTAACCCCACAGCCTCTCTTCTTTCCTTACCGTTGCCTGCCCGGGAGGGGAATCCAGAAACTCACCTCTGTGACGGGGGCTCTCCAAATGGCTGGATCCATCCCTCTCTCCAGCATGTCTCTGTTGGCTCTCGGACCGGCGAGGCCAAGCGTGTGACCCTCAGAGGCAGCTGGGTGGGAGGCAGAGGCCAGGCCAGGCTGACGGGACAGCAGCTGGTCACCTTTTCCATTTTACAGCAAGGCACTTCCTTTGAATTGCCTGCGTCGCCTTCCCCCAGCATCCAATCCAGGCTGGCTGTGTCTCAATTGGCTGCACCCCCATGACCGTCATAACTGAGCACCTCACCAGCCTTGCTGTATTTTTCTTTGGGGGGGGGCAGCCCGGTGCTGGTAGCCTCATAATCCAGCTGGGGAAACTGAGGCACGGAGTGGCTTACCCACGGTCAAAGCCGGGATTGGAGGCCAGTCTCCCAAGTGTCAAGCTAGCACCCTCACCGTCTTGTTAATCTTGCCTGCTTATTTGTCCAGTCTAGTTTGCAAGGTGCAAAGAGGCTCCCAGCTTTTCCCAGGGCGATTCTGCAGGCCGGGATACGGGTCATTCTAAATTTTTTTTGACTGTTTCATCTCCTGTCACCTAGACCCAGCTCCTTGGGGTTTCCTTATGTAGGTCTCCTGCCTCCAGAGTTACAGACCCACCCTCTGGGCATCCTCCATTTCCCAGGGAGTTGGCCCTGGAACAGCCACTCCTCTGCTGGATACGTTTACACCCCCAGACCATCAGTAACCCTCTTATATCTCCTGGAGATAAATCCAGCCCAACTCAAGGCAGCAAGACCCACTCCCATCCTCACTCTCCTCCAGACATCTTCACCTGGTATTAGCCACCTAGAGACTGAGAGGAAGAACAACAATCGAAGCGTCTGTCTACGCTGCAGTTAGAAACCTGCAGCCGGCCCGTGCTTGCTGATTTGGGCTTTGGGGATGTTGAATTGCGATGTAGACACTTCTGCTGGGGCTACACCCACATGCTGGGATCCTCCTGCCTCGCTGAATCCTAGAGTCCAGGCTTGAATCCGAGCTCGGCCGTCTACATTACAATTAGACAACCGTGCGCACCGGAATCAGCTGGTACGGGCGTTGTCTCTCATCTGATTGGTTCTGCCTTTCTAGATCTGTGTCGGGGCACATCCTCGTCCCTGTCATGACTCTGATGGCTTTAATGATGTTACACCAGGGAGAACTCTGGGCCACCACACCCTTTCTGTCCTTGCTGCTAACTCAGAACCCCCAGTCACTGACAGTCCCTGTGTCCTGAAGCCCAGCACATTAACAGGTTCCCCTTCCACCTCCCTACAGGACAAACATGCAGAAGAGGTGCGGAAAAACAAAGAGCTGAAGGAAGAGGCCTCCAGGTAGAGAAGCCAGGACGGTGGTGGCTTGGACTGACAGCTCCAGTGAAGCTTTGCGGCCAATGATGGGGACGTTACTCTGCTTGCTTTGTTTGTGAATGTAAAGAATTGACCAGTGAAGCCATCCTATTTGTTTTGTGGGTGGGAGGGGGGCCGGGGAGGAGAGAGGTAGGGCAGGGGTGTGTTTGTCGGAGGTGGAGGGCATAGCCCCAGGGGAAGTCTGCAATCCTCTCCATGGTTTTAGTTTTACTTCATCATTCGTGTCCAAGAAAGAGTTCAAAAGAAAGAAATGAGGGTCGGTGACGCTGCCTGTTAAAGGAGGTGACATGACAGGGTGGGGGCGGGGGGTGTCTGTTGTGTGTGACTTTAATTTGGGACTAAGTGCCAAGCGGGCAGGGCCGCTTTGCATCTCTCTGTAACCGTGGGCAGGAAAGTCATCTCTCGGGGTGCGTGGCGCCTGTTCTGTGTTTGCCATGAATGTTGGTCATCAATACAAATGGAACATCTCCTCTCGGTGTCGCGTTCTTATTCTTCTGTCTCTCTCTAATTGCCAGCCGGCCGGTGGGGGGGCTGGCACTTTGTGGCTTTGTTTTTCCTGGTCCTCTTGCAGTATTTTGGAAATAACGCTTTGCCAGCAATTCAGGATCGTCAGACATTAATTGATAGGTTGACCACCCTCTCTCCTCTTCAAGAAACAATTGCTTCCTAAGAAGGCGTTATCCGGCTGTAGGAGATGCTTTTTTGGCTACATACAGGGATGTTCAAAATCCCTGTGATCTTCCTGTGAGATGGAGTCTGGGCTGCATCGTCCAATTAGAGAGCCCTTTTTCTAGGCATGGAGCAGCAGAAAAATCTTTCTGCACTTTGGAGTGAGGAAAGAGGTGGGAGGACAGCAGGCGTCTGTGGCTGGGACAGCTAGAAGTTCAGCAAGGGCTGGCGTTTGTATCCCTGGGTGTGGGAGTATGAGTGAAGATGAGAGGCTAGGGTGGGGTCCATCCAGCACTAAGCTTGGAGACCTCTCTACGCTCTCGAGTCTGTAGACAGAGCCCAGGCCCTACACCCCACCTCAGTCCCCAGCCCTTGGAAATGAGGTTCCCGTCTCCACTACATCCGGATAAGGCTTTCAGGGCATGGCTTGAGGGAGAGGCCTTGTGAAAATGGCATCTCTGGGCAGTTACCATGGGAGCAGTCAACCAGGGCCAGCCTGTCTGAGAGCAGCATGGGGGCTGGCTCGGGGAGCTGGTGGAAGCCAGGGTCTGGGGAAAGGCAATGGGGGCCTGGTCCGGTTGTGGCGTAGAGCTGTCTTTTTTGTATACAACAGTTGTAAATAAACTGCCTTGGCATTTCTTTCCTTTCTCACGCTCTGTGCCGTGTCTTGGGTGCCTTTCGTGCAGTGGCTTTCTGGCTCGCCTTCCTCTGGCCGTGTGGGGGGGGGAGGACACAGCGTGCGTGGGCGAGTGTGCATGTGCGCTGGGAGAAAGACACCGGGATGGAAGGCGTGGATGGTGGCTGGGTGTAGGATATAAAACGCGTGTGCGCACATGGCTCTTGCGGACACACGCCTACAGATATGTGCAGTGAGCGAGTGCGGGGTGGGCGTTTGTACAAGAGAGCATGGCCAAATCAATGCGCCGTGGAGCAGGGAGGTTGCCACATGTGCAGCTTCCTACCCTGCCTTTGAGGGGGCAGGAGGCCCTACGCAGGCTTCAGGGTTTGTCCCATCCAGCTTCCCGGTACCCGGTGAAGGCCTCTGTGGGGAAGTGCCTCCCCGCACCCCATCACCCCACCGGTGGGGATAGGGCAGCCTTACTCGACGTTCCCATGGGGTGCAGAAGCCTCTATGGTTATGTCTACACAGCACACTGAGCCAAAGTTGTGATTCAGGTTTGAGTCCCACCACCTCTTCCCTCCAAATACAACCCAGTCTGCTGCAGCTCAGCCGGCACTTAGCACCGGGGTCCTAAGGTCCCCTTGGGGAGTGAGTGTGTGTGTGGGAGGTGGCGTGGGGTGGCAGAGCCCCAGTCCATCTGTGATGCAGGGCGAAACCCTGTTAACTTGCAGTATAGCTGTGAGGCAAGCCATAGACCCAAGGCAGAAGGCTCTGAGCACAGGTGCACGAGTTGGGTCTGCACAGTGCCCTGTGGACACGTGAGCAAGGTTTCACGAGTTGGGTCTGCAGTGTCCTGTGGACACGTGAGCAAGGTTGCACGAGTTGATGCTGCAAGGTGCCTTGTGGACACATGAGCACAGTTGTACGAATTGGGTCTGCACAGTGCCCTGTGGGCACAGCAGCACGGTTGCACAAGTTGGGTCCATCCCACGCTCACAGTGCAGTACAGAGACTCCAGCGTGGCTTTGGAAACACCACATGCACAGACCGCATCCCACAGACCTGGGCTTAGTGAGTTGTATAGCCGTACCCTGAAAGTTCATATCCTCCTTGCCCGCAGGGGGTGGCAGTAGCAAGACAGCTGTAGGAATGGGACTATACACGTGTGGGATGGGAAGGCAGGGGACTGGATTGAGATCCATGTTCCTAAAACAGGGAGAGAAGTATCTCTTCCCAGTTCCCAGTGGAGAGGCAGCAGACTTCCTCTCCCTCTATGTGCTCACAAGCTGGTGAAAATCACCTTAGTGCAAACATGTAGGTCCAGATCCTCATAGGGTTTTGCAATCCATTGGGGTTAAGCACCTTTTGAGGCTGTGCGCCCTAATGCCTCCCAGGTAGAGGATAATTTGCACAGCCCGGGGAGGCTAGCAGGGTGAATTCATAACTAGTGAGCCAAACGCCCCATTTGAATCCAGGGAAACAGCTGAGGGTTTCAATTCCATCTCACTCCTCCTGGAGTTCCAACGAATATGAGAATCCCATCGAGGGGACCAGATATTAAGGTCTGATGTCCCCATAAAGAGTTAATATCCAACAGTTTGCTACTTGAACTGGAGTTACCAAACAGTTTGATTTAAACACAGCACTGGACCTGTTTAGATTGAAAATAAAACAATTTTATTTCACTACAAAGTGTGTGAGAAGTGAGTACAAATATAAAGCATGAAAATCAGAAATGGTTACAAGAGAAATAAAGATCAAACACTTTCTAGCAACTAAAAACTTAAACTAGTCTTGGTTCAAGGTAAAATCCTTACCACATGGTCACAGCAACATGGCTGAACAAATTCTCAGGGATCAGGTTCTCCCTCCAAAGTCAAAGGGTTGGTTCTTTTGCCTTCTTAGCCGAAAGACTAAATTGGGGTGGTTTTGCCCCTCACCCTTTGAATGTGTTTTCCTGAGGCTTCCCCCTAGACAAAATTCATTCCAGCAGTGAGGAAGGAGACATAGAGGCTCATGGTGAAAGAATTCCCATGCTGTTGTTTGCAAAAATGCAGATCCATCCATTCCTGTCCCTACTTCGTTTCTAAAGAATGGCCATTTGACATGTCAACTTTTACCAGTCAACGTTGATGACACCATCAGCTTCTCCTTTCCTTTGAGAAACTGGTTTACCCAGTCCCCAGACATGACTGATGAACACATTTTACTCATAACTTCAGTTTATGTTCATAACTTTTAATCCACATTCTGTACATACATTCCATAAGAATCATAGAATCATCATGGAACTGGAAGGGACCATGAGAGGTCATTGAGTCCAGTCCCCTGCACTCATAGAATCATAGGGCTGGAAAGGACATCATGAGGTCATCTAGTCCAACCCCCTGCTAAAAGCAGGACCACTCCCACTAAATCATCCCAGCCAGGGTTTTGTCTAACCGAGCCTTAAATATCTCCAAAGACGGAGATTCCACCACCTCCCTAGGTAACCCATTCCAATGCTTCACCACCCTCCTAGTGAGAAAGCTTTTCCTAATATCCAACTTCGACCTCCCCAGCTGTAACTTGAAGTTGAACATGGCAGGACCAAGTACCTTCTCAAACCATCCCTGACAGGTGCTTGTCTAACCTGCTCTTAAAAGCTTCCAATGATGGAGATTCCACAACCTGCCTAGGCAACTTATTCCATTTGTTAATCACCCTGACAGTTAAGAATTTTATCCTAATGTCCAACCTAAACCTCCCTTGCCGTAATTTAAGCCCATTGCTTCTTGTCCTATCATCGGCGGTTAAGGACAAAATATTTTCTCCCTCCTCTTTGCGACAACCTCTCAGGTACCTTACCAGTGTGTTGATAACTTTTTAATGGTATCTCACAAGGCAGATTTTGCATAAAGATTGTCACAGTAATGTGTAGGGTGTGAATACAGAGATGCTTATGGTCATACAAGAAATCACAGAGATGGCTTCTCTGGGAATTTATTCTGAGCCGAGACATTCACCTTCTGCGTGGTGAGGCAGAGAACCATGGAAGCAAAGAATGTCCACATTTGCTGTTGTGCACAAACTATAGACCCTAAGGAGAATTTATAGGCATGACATATTTTTTTCAGAAAAGGCAGAAGACAGGCTGCATCGCCGTGATCTGTCACACAGTCCAACAATCAGCAACCCAGTGTGACTGTCTATCCAAGAAGACATCTTTGAAGACAGACCCTCAGAAAGGACGGAAGTTGGGAATTCATTATATGACAAAAAGACAGGAACCCTAGTAACACTGACCAAGATCTAGCACTGCGTGTGTTAACAGAACTGGAGTCAGAAATAGCATATGGATCCCACTGTTGCCTGTAAGGGTTCCTACAAGACTGAAGCTTGATATTGGAGCTGCCGTCTTACTGATTCTGGCACATACTTATTACCTGACTTTGTCATGGGTCCAGCAGATATTCCAGTAGGACTGTCTGTTCCTGTGACTGAACCTCCTTCCATGATAACACCTAACTTTAACCACTTGGCAGAAGAGCCTTTGGTACCGGATCCAGCTGATTCTTTACCACTCACTGGCATGGCTGTTCAAGGCTCGATCGCACCACCACCCAGAAGAGATGGTGAAAATTCAGGTGTGCTCCAGTATTTAAAACTTGTTGAGTTAATGAGTTGCTTTTCCAGGGCAGAATAATCCCTTGCGATGTAAGAATCTGTGATAGGTCACCCGCAACTTTTAGCTAGGTTATATAGTGTTTTATGGGAGTCATGGAAAGGATGGTGTGTGTTTGTGTGTTTTGCATGCCACTGCAAAACCTCTCTTTCCTGTTGGTTTTGCTGTCAGAACAATGAAGCCTGTACAGCAGACAGCTTGTGTTTTGATCAGGTCCTTCTGTGCCTGCATTTATCTCCTCCTCCACTGAGTCCATATATAGCAGGAGAGGATCCGCTCACAAGGCGAAGGTAGACGTTACTTCCACCATGGTCAGTCACGCCAAAGACACAAAGATCAGGAGGTAAGAAGTGAATTAACAAACAGAACCAGTGGGCCGAAAAAGAGGTAAGGCTAGCCCAGGTAGGTTTACACTGGGGCATACATCTCTGGAGTGAGAGTCGTGGGGTGACGCATCAGCAAACTAAGAACATAGGTGGCAGGGTAACGCCATGGCAAAACAGAATCCGATGTTCTTCTCAGGTACATATGCACAGAGAGGGAATCTAGAAAGCTGGGGAGGTCATGGGGCCATCTGCATAGCCCTGGGGCAATGGCTTCCATGATAGTTGCACGGTTCTGGTCTCTGAAGAATGATAACAAAAGTGATCAAAGGACAGAAGGATAGAGCAGGTGAGATGGGACCAAGACAGCTAATTTGATAGAGTCTGGGAAAGAGAAGGCTCAAGGAGGAGGGATGATCATGTAGAAAAATAATTGCAAGGAAACAGAAATGAGGGAAGGAGTATTCGCACCCTCAGAGGATGGTAGGACGTGGAGCAGGGGCCAGAAACTAAGGAAGGGAATGTTTAAGCAGCACCAATTCTTGACTAGAAAAGCAATCGGGAAGTAGGTAATCTCCCAAGAAAGATGGCAAGGTGGCATGGCTGACGCTAATCCAGTGCCATTGAGAGAAGGGACAAGTGGGAACGGGGCTGGGTATCTGCTAAGCATTGCCTTCAGCCAGGGCAGGACTCCAAGTTGACAGGAAGGAGTCTTGTGTGCAGGCTGCCCGCTGATCCTTCTGCCAGATGCAGGATGTTTGGAATAACAGCACTGTGGAGCAGAAAGGGAAGTTGGGGAAAAAATTCTTCCTAAGAGAGAGGAATTCAAAGTACATGCTCGCTCGAGATGGAGACTTTCTCTCATTAGGCTTCCCAGAAAACACCACCCCAGAGGATAGTGAGTGACAGCAAACCCGATCAATACATTGCAGCAGAGCAGAATTACCTCACTAGAGCAGATCGGAGAGGCTTAATACACCCGGGAGCCAGGATGCTGTTACCTAGCAACTGCTGATAGCTGGGTACCACTTGTGTGGGTAGGACAGTGTCTGGGGAGGCTAGGAGGGTGCTATTATTACTGCTATCTAGAGTCTCTGGGTGGAAATGAGGCACAGCGGATTCTTGTCAAGTGTAGGGTGTCATTAGAGGTTCCTTTTCCAGCCCTAAGATCACCTGATGCCCTGTAAGACCGGATGGAACATGGCAGTAAATTGTCATCCCAAGGCCAGGGCTTTTCCAACTCTGATTGTCTCTGGATTCACTGACACTACAATGAACTGCCAGTGGGGCCATGACACGAGACAGACACTGGTCTTCCACTGGCCCCACACATCATTTATGGCACAGCCACATGGAATTTCACTGGGCCAAGGTCAGGTCTTGTGATGTATTCTGCAATCTCAATGGATGTTCGATCCCTTCACTAACCCAGGGGAGGCTGAGCACCTATTTCATTCACCTGAGCAAAACACTCACAGTTTGACAACATAATGCACTAAGGCAGGTAAATCAGGCTAACTGTCAGAAATAAAATGCCTGCTGTACCACTCAAAGGCGGAGAGCGACACGGCTTCTGTCTAGCGATTACAGTCAATAAGGGCCTGTCAGAACAATTTGCTCTCAACTGTTCCTTAATACAGCAGGGTAATGAGTCAGTGAAATCAACAAGACTTGGGCTATTCAGACTTGAAGGGAATTGTTGGAGCCACATTGGCATTCTAATTTCAGGGGTATAAAATGCCTAGACAGAGAGTGCAGGGATGAAAAGGATCAGAAGGCTAGAAAGTAAGAAATATAAATGTGCAGAACTATTAACTGTGAACTGTAATCTATTGCTTAAATCAGCCTCTGGACCACACAACTGGAGAATAGCAAATATCTTTGAAAAGGCTCCAAAGGTGGTCCTGGCAATTACAGGCTGGTATGCCTAACTTCAGTATGAGTCAAATTGGTTGAAACTATAGTAAAGAAGAGAATGATCAGACACAGAGATGGGAAAGAGTCGACGTGGCTTTTGTAAAGGGAAATCATGCCTCACCAATCTATTAGAATTCTCTGAGGCAGGGGTCAACAAACATGAACAAAAATGATCCTGTGGATAAAATGTAGTTCCAAAGGGGTAGCCTATTGCAGAAAAACAAACAGAGTCCTGTCGTCAGACGCTTTCTGATGAAGTGGGATTTTCTCCCACAAAAGCTCATGTGATAAAGAAATCTGTTAGTCTTTAAAAGTGCCACAGGACTCTGTTTGGTTTTGGATTTTAATAAAGCCTTTGAAAAGGTCTCTCCTCAAAGGCTCTTAAGCAAAGTAAATAGCCATGGGTTAAGGGGGAAAGTCCTCTCATGGACCAGTAACCAGTAACTGGTTAAAAGATATAAAATAATGGTCAGTTTTCACAGTGGAGAGAGAGAAATAGTGGAACCCTAAGGATCTGTACTGGGACCAGTGCTGTTCAACGTACTCTTAAATGATCTGGGGAAAGGTGCAAAATTTGCAGACAATCCAAAATTACTCAAGATCATCAAGTCCAAAGCAAACCGCAAAGAGTCACAAAGGGATCTCACTCACCTGAATGACTGCACTACGAAATAGCAGATGAAATTCAACCAGGTCAATAAATGCAAAGTAATGCATATCGGAAAACTAGCTCAGCTATACTTACAAAATGAGGCGATCAAAATTAGCAGTTACCAATCCAGGAAGATCTTTGAGTCATTATGAATATTTCTTTGAAAACGTTTGCTCAATGTGCAGCAACAGTCCTAACAACTAAGAGAATGATGGGAGCCATTAGCAAAGGGATAGATGATAAAACACAGAATATCATAAAACCATTATATATCCGTGGTTCATCCACACCTGGACTATTGCGTGCAGTTCTGGGTGCCCTTTCTCAACAAAGATGGAATTGGAAAAGGTGCAGAGAAGGAAATAAAAATGATATTGGGACATCCGTATGCGTCGAGATTTAAAAGATCAAAAGATTGGGACAGCTCAGGTTAGAAAAGAGATGACTGAACAGTGATGTGACAGAGGTCTATAAAACCAGCTTCCAATAAAAACGGCCTCAACGATCTTATAATGAAACAGGTATTTGAGGGTCGCTCCCCACAGCAGTTGTGTTTGGATGGAGAAAGTGAATAGGGAAGTTTCATTTACCCCTTCAAATAACACAAGAACCAGGGATCATCTGATGAAATGAATAGGCAATAAACAAAAGGAAGTGCTTCGTCACACACTCTCTTGTGGAACTCACTGCCAGGGGATCTTGTGAAAGCCAAAGGAATAAATGGACTCAAAAAAGAACTAGATAAGTTCCTGAAGGATAAGTCCATCGATGGCATTAGCCAAGATGGTCGAGGCAACCACCAACTGACATATGGTGGGACTGGATGATGGGATGGATCACTCAGTAATTGCCCTGTTCTTTTCTTGCCCTCTGAAGCTCCTAGCACTGGCCATTGTCAGAGGCAGGACACTGGGCTAGGCGAACCATCGGTCTGACCCTGTATGGCCGTTCTTAAGAATGTCAAGTGGGTTCTCTGATTTATCCCGTCTCTGAAAAGACCAGAACAATAGGATGTTCAACTCCAAGACAATAGATTTCTCAGTCAATTAAAATGGGAAGAGAATGAGGAGCTGGTGCCAAGCGCCACCCCAAAGATTGTTGTTCTCTGTCTATCCGTGGAGTTGAGGAAATAACATGCCTCAATACAGACCTGCTGGGAGCTCCTCCAGGGTGAGCAGTGGAATAGCTGTCTGCTGAGATGGGCAAGGAGGATCCTGCTGGGACTGTGATTATGTTCACACTTCAGCCACCCAGCTATGGTAGCTTTCCATCTTAGAGGCAGTGACTAGATAATTATTTCACCCATTTAGCTGCATCTACACTGGGGTTTGGTCAAACTAACTAGGGTGCTTAGGATGCAGAATTTTTCCCACCCCTGAGTGATGTTCTAGGTCGACCTCATTTTAGTGTGGATCCGGCCTCCAATGTTAATCTGTGGAACTCCCTGCTGCATGGGTGTTACTGAGGCAAACAGCTCAAGATTGAGGAACGAATTAGACATGCATAGGAGCAGGAATGGAAGAGGCTGCAAGTGGAACATTGATGAGAACTATCAGTCCTCATGTCTCCCTGTGAAAAGACCCATTAGGGAACCTGCACCATTTCCCCCAGCGAATGCAGGATTGTCCCCCATAGGATATTACCCAGGGCTTTGTCCTAGCTAGCTTTAAAAGGCTCCCGTGATGGAATTTCCAGTCCTTCCCTTGGGCGCTCAGCAGCAGTCCCATACATGCCCCACCCAGGGAATGTTTCCTATGTATATTTTCACCCTGGGACTGTTATTGACAGATTGCTGGGTCCCTATGTCATCACTCCAGCTGTGTCGGTGATCGTCACAGCGGATGTAATGGCAGGGCAGCTGGGGAAATGACAGGTATGCTGCAGGTGCTGGGGAAAAGATGGACCACTGTGGACAAACTTCCAGCCTCCAGCTACACCCCTCGTTCCAACCCTCCAGTTCTGTGTCATGCGACGGCTCGGGGACGTTTTGCTGAAGAGATGAGCAGCAGCCAGCATGCAGGAGAGTCCCGGATGACACAACGAGGAGCTATCTTTAATCTCGATCACACCCACGTGGTGTCAGGAGACGTGAGGTCCAACACACAACAGCATTATAACTCTTCTTTCCCCCCTCCCCGTTCCTGCTGAGGCCTCGGGATGCGCTGAGAGTTGCTAATTATCAGGAAGCGGCGGCAGGCTCCCGATGAGGCTTGGAGAAAGGACCAGGGGAGAGCAGTCCAAGTGAGATGTGTGGCAAACAGGCAAGTGCCCAGCCTTCCAGAACCCACAGCCCCCCAAGTCCTGCTACTTGACTAAATCTGGATCAGACAAAAAAGATTCATCCGCCCTGCAGGCCCTTTGGAGCAACGAATCAAGGTTCTGTTTTGATCACCATAAAAGCTAGTAATTATCCCAATAGAAAGGACACAGCCCATAAAAATAGCCTGAGAAACTATGTATGGTAGTAGGCGGCAGTTCGTATGGCGTGTCCTTAATTTAGTCACTGCAGCCCTGGCCCATTCACTCACACCTCCTCCCTTCTGTTTTGTTACCATTCATCTGAGTTTCACCTTCTCTTTGTTCCTAAGGCCTTCGGGGCAGGAACAATGGGCCAGATCCTATAACCTTCCACTCCTCTGAGCTGGACCACTGCTAAAGCTACTAGTTTGGAGAAATCCTCAGCTGGTGGCATCCACACTTAAATCCCCCCTCGCCGCAGTGGCTTGAGTCAGGGAGGCTCGTCAGATTTAGGAGAAGCACAGAGGGAAGCTGCTCTCAGCTCTGAGGCCGCTATAACTGGATAGAGCACGTTGGGACAAAGCAAAAAAGCAATATAGGAAACTGGCGTCTCTGCTAAATATGAGCATCACGGTGTAAATGCTCAGAAGCGACTCGTGTTTGAAGTGCATCGATTCTTTGGGGGCCTAACTCAGAATGCCTTTAAGAGGCCAGACTTCCAAAAATTACTGAGCAACCAGAGACTGAAAATCCCTTCCCTTTGGCAGAGCTCTCCTCACTTACAGACAGCTCCCAACATTAAGCAGATACTCACCAGCAACTACAGACCAAACAGAAACATTAAAGCAGGAACATATCCCTGCAACAAACCCCACTGCCCACTTTGTCCACATATCTGTACAAATGACATCACCAGAGGACCCAACCAAACCAGCTACTCTATCAAGGGCTCATTCACCGTTTCATCCACCAATATGATATACACCGTCATGTGCTGGAAATGCCCCTCTGCCTCACACATTGGACAAACGGCAGTCTCTGCACAAAAGAATAAATGGACACAACTCTGACATCAGAAATAACCACATTCAAAAACCAATAGGGCAACATTTCAATCTTCCTGCTCACTCCATTGACAATATGTTAATTGGCATACTTAAGGAAGTTAATTACAAATCAAAGCTTCAAAGAGAATCTACAGAGTTAGAATTCATATGCAAATTTGATACCGTTGCCTTAGGCTTGAATAGAGATTGAACTGGCCTTGTCATTACAATAAATGACTTTCCCCTATCCAGTGCTTTTTTGTAAGAAAGAAAGAAAGAAAGAAAGAAAGAAAGAAAGAAAGAAAGAAAGAAAGGTGCTGGTACTCATATCTTGATTGTAAACTTGAAAAATGCCTCTCCCACCCCTCTTCTTACAGCACCATGCTTCTTTCCCTGCTGTCCCCCTCCCCCCAGCTGGATAGCGGAGACAGCAAAAAAGGTGCTGGTATTCCATACCCCCATGTATCATCACAAAAAAAGCATTGTCCCATTTCTGCAACCCCACCTTCTAATATGTTGTTCCACACTGTTTGAATCTAAACTGCTTTGATTTGCTGAAATAGTCTGACCTGATCCTCTGACTTATACTTCCCTGCATTTATTTTCCTTCCATTCTGTTAGTTCCCCATCTTCAAAGCATTTGACAAAGTGAGATTTCTCCCACGAAAGCTCATGCAATAAATAAATTCGTTAGTCTTTAAAAGTGCCACAGGACTGTTTGTTTGTTTTGCTGAACTAGACTGAGACGGCTCCCTCTGGAACTTGTCCATACCTTTTCACAGAATCATAGAATCATAGAATAATAGGGTTGGAAGGGACCTCATGAGGTCATCTAGTCCAACCCCCTGCTAAAAAGCAGGACCACTCCCACTAAATCACCCCAGCCAGGGTTTTGTCTAACTGGGCCCTAAAAATCTCCAAAGATGGAGATTCTACCACCTTCCTAGGTAGCCCATTCCAATGCTTCACCACCCTCCTAGTGAGAAAGTTTTTCCTAATATCCAACTTTGACCACCCCAGCTGTAATTTGAAACCATTGCTACTTGTTCTGTCCTCTGTTACCATCGAAAACAGCCTACCTCCGTCTTCTTTGGAGCACCCCTTCAAGTAGTTGAAGGTTGCTATCAAATCTCCCCTCAGTCTTCTCTTCTGTAGACTAAATAAGCCTAGTTCCTTCAGTCTCTCCTCATAAGTCATGTGCCCCAGCCCCCTAATCATTTTTGTTCCCCTCCACTCGACTCCTTCTAATTTGTCCACATCCTTTCTGTAGTGGGGAGCCCAAAACTGGACACAGTATTCCAGATGCGGCCTGACCAGTGTCGAATAGAGGGGAATTATCACATCCCTCGATCTGCTGGCAATACTCCTACTGATGCAGCCTAATATGCCATTGGCCTTTTTGGCAACAAGGGCACGCTGTTGGCTCATATTCATCTTCCCGTCCACCATAACCCCCAGGTCCTTTTCTACAGCGCTGCTACTTAGCCCATCGGTCCCCAGGCTGTAGCAGTGCATGGGATTTTTCCGTCCTAAGTGCAGGACTTTGCACTTGTCTTTGTTGAACCTCATGAGGTTTCTTTCGGCCCAGTGTTCCAATTTGTCCAAGTCTCCCTGGATCCTGTCCCTGCCCTCCAGAGTATCTACCATTCCCCCCCACTTGGTGTCATCCGCAAACTTACTAAGCACACAGTCTATTCCATCATCAAGATCATTAATGAAGATGTTGAATAGAACCGGCCCCAGGACCGACCCCTGGGGCACTCCACTCGTTACTGGTTGCCAACCAGACATCGAGCCATTGATTCCTACCCTCTGAGCCCGTTGATCTAGCCAGTTTTCGATCCACCTTATGGTCCACTCGTCCAATCCATACTTCCTCAACTTGCCGATGAGAATGCTGTGGGAAACCCTATCAAAAGCCTTGCGAAAGTCAAGGTATACCACATCAACGGCTCTTCCCGCATCCACAAATCCAGTCATCTCAACATAGAAGGAAATCAGGTTGGTCAGGCACGATTTGCCCTTGGTGAATCCATGCAGACTGTTTCTGATCACTCTATTTTCCTCCAAGTGTTTCAGGATGGATTCTTTGAGAACCTGCTCCATGATTTTCCCAGGGATTGAGGTGAGGCTGACCGGTCTGTAGTTCCCCGGATCCTCCTTTTTTCCGTTCTTGAAGAGAGGTACTATATTTGCCTTTTTCCAATCCTCCGGGACCACCCCCGTTCACCACGAGTTCTCAAAGATAACGGCCAGCGGCTCTGCAATCACTTCCCCCAACTCCCTCAGCACCCTCGGATGCAGTTCATCTGGCCCCATGGACTTGTGCACATCCAATTTCTTTAAGTGTTCCCTAATCTGACTTTCCATCACCGAGGGCCGCTCTTCTCTCCATTCCGTGTTACCCCGTGTAGTAGCCGGGGAGCTGGCCCTCCCTGTGAAGACTGAAGTAAAAAAAGTATTGAGTACTTCAGCCTTTTTCGCATCATCCTCCACGAGGATGCCTGCCCCATTCAGTAAGGGACCTACACCACCTCTGATCCTCTTCTTGTTGCTGATATACTTATAGAACCCCTTTCTGTTATCCTTCACATCTCTTGCTAGCTGCAAGGTATCTCAGGTTAAATAACCAAAAACTAGAGGGACCCCAAATCCCCAGTTGCTTTTGAGTATTCAGGCCTTTAATCAGAAAGCCACTATACTGCATTAATATTCTTTCGGTGCTCATCTTTTCCCAGCTGGTTGCTTGACCTGAACTGAAAATGCCTTTAAGCCTGGGCAGATTTGAAGAGGAAATGAAAGAAAATGCTGCCCCTATCCTACAGAAAAGCATCAATGCCCCGGACACTCTCTGATTAGCTACGCTGCTTACCACTGAGGGCCACACCCTAGAAGATGCCTTTGGGGAGATCATTCAATATATTGAACCTCCCCAGCTGAAAAGCCAGCAAAGGAAGGAGCGAACCAGAGATGTGCCCGATGCAAAGAGCTAACACCGAGGGAAAAGACGCTGTGTAATGAGTTGGTGACATGTGAGCAGCATGAGATGAAGCAGATGGAGCATCACCAGAACAAAGAGAAAGAGGCAGAGGCGTGTAGCAGAGACAATGTAGGAACAGCACACAAAAGGAAATGCAGAAGCAAGGGTGAGGGAAAGCCACACTGGGCAAAGAACTTATGTTTAACCCTCTAAAAAGGATGTTCATTGGTAGGATTTCTTAGGGATGGTTCTGATAGACCTGGAAGCTGATCTTTCCTCCTCTGCTGCTGCAGCCCTGGGGAGGATTCTGTCATTCAGCAAAGCCCCTGCAGTTCTGCGTGGGGAGGAAATGATGAACATCTGGGTTGGCCTATGCCACTGAACCCAGCCCCCAGGAGGCAGAATTTTGGAGTTTTGGAGGAAAGAGAGATTGGTCATTAGAAAAACAGCCTGGTTTCATGGTTAAGGCATGGAATTGGGATTCAGAAGATCTGGGTGCAGTGTCCAGCTCTGTCATGGACTTCCTGTGGAACCATCGCCACCTCGCTCTGTGCCTCAGTTTCCCCACCAATACAACTGGGATAATAGACCTTCCCCTTGTCCATTCAGATTGCAAGCTCTGTCTTTTCTTACTGGGTGTTTGCTTCTGGCGCGCCAACAGTCTACTGGGCTCTTTCGAGATAGGACAGCTGCTGGCCCGAGAGGCTCACAAATCAAGGGTCAGCAGAAGAAGTCAGATGGCCAACACAGGAGCAAAATCTCATACTCAAATCTTGTGTGGGACCAGAGCTCTTTATGGGGGTTATCCCTTGTAAAACAAAGTTACAGTACTCAAGCTAACAGCCCTGTCCTCTCTCTCATAATCTCCAGAATATTATATGTGAATCCAGCATTACTGAATGAATTAATTTTGCTATTGTGTTGTTCCGTTCCTCATCATAAGGCTTCCTGTATTACTGGCACCTGAGAGGCCTTGAAATCTGCACCCAGCACAGGGAGGAGGGCTACTGCTTAATTTGTAATGAATGAGGTGCCAGGGTGCAGGCAAGATAAAGGAGACCCGGAGGAAGATCAAGCTACAGAAAAGAAGCATAAGTGACAGCTGTCTGCCTTGGTTGATCTGAGAGAGAAGATGGCCCCAGAGCAGTTCCAGGATAGGACTTACACCAATTTCTGAAGCACCTTATCAGGAAGAGCCCAAGTTCTGGGAGTGAGCCTCAGGAACAACCCTGTCCTTTTTCACCCACACTCCCAGATGTTGGATGAAATCCTCAAACAGCTCCAAAGTGACGGTGCCCTGGGGGATCATCCAAAAGACATTGAAATGATGAGTGAGAAACTAGAGAGCCTTGTGACGGGCTGCTCCCCAAATCCAGTCTGGTGTGCTGCTATGACCACTCGAACCCCACTCCTGAACCCCAATTTACCCCGCTCTGCTGGGTGACCGCTCACTCCTGAGTCAGTCCACACCAGCCACCAGCGTGTAATTGGTCCCAGGCAGTGGGTGTAAATCCACTAGCCACGCAGGCGTTGGTCCCCAAGCGAGCACACCCAGCCCCAGACACTACACTGGGAGCCACTGCCTTACAGGGATTGGGACCCACTCCCAATCACCTTAGTCTCAAATCCGTCCACTTAACAAAGAAGTGGATTGTGCCCAGCCTCCCACACCCACACCCTCTAAAGACCACACAGCTTTAGGTAAAACAACTACTAGTTTATTGATCAGAGGACGATTTCAAGTGAGAACATGGCCAATCAAGGCAGAACCATACTATAAATGAGTCAGGAGTGACCACTATCAAATAAAAGGTATAAACCGTGTACTGATCTAATATCTCTACCTAAACTGACCTCAGAGTCCAAGATTATGCGCATGGTGTTCGGCTGTTTGGTGTTTTACAGCCATTCTCTGCCTGTTCCCAGGCAGGGCCCTGATCTTGCTTGAAGTTGGTTGCAAGATGGTGTCTTCTCAGGCTGAAAGCCTGCAGCTTCTCCCTCCTCACAGTCTTTGTCTTTGTTTTAACAAACTGCTCACAGCCCCTCCCCTCACTGTCCTGTTGTGAGATTCTCTTCACTTCTACCTGAGCCAGGGACGGCATTAGCATTCCCTTTGACATGTAAATCTCCAGCCACTGTGCTAGAGAGAGTCCTGAGAGTCTGAACCCTGTATCATGCTTCACATCTGTACATACATGTTGCTGTAGGGAACATGGCACCATGGTAATCATGTGGAACACGTTCTGAGCATTCACAGAGGAACCTGGTATAGCGTAATTGGCATCAAATAACACAATTACACTGCAAAACTGAACAGAAAGGTTACACAGGTCACGCCCAAGGGCTGCACGGATGTGCGGCCCGTCACAAGCCTCAAATCCCGCAGTAACGGCACGTGAACCGAGGCAGGAGAGACGATTTTATGTAAGAGCTAATACTGTCCCATATGAAAACAACGAGGATTGTGGCACCTTAGACAATGTCTAGACTTGCAAGTTATGTCGACTTAAGTCTCTTTAAGTCGACCTAACTTAGTCCCTGTCCACACCAGGCTTTCATTAAGTCAAGTTAAGAAATTCCGTAAGTCGATTTAATGAAAGGTTAGGTCGACTTAGTAAGAACTGCCGGTTAGGTCAACCTAATCCTTAAATCAGTTCCTTAGGACAACCTAAGCCCAGTGTGGACGCTTGAGTCCACTTTATTAGGTCGACCTAAGGGCAGTTAGATCGACTTACTAAGTCCCCGTTCAGGGAAACCACTTTCTTAAATCGACCTAACTTTTTGTAGTGTAGACGCACCCTTAGAGACCAAGAAAAAAGACTTGAGGTGGGAGGACATAAGCTTTAGTGGGCTGGAACCCACTTGGAAGTGGAAATTGGTTTCTCAGGTATACATACAAGGGTGCGCACATATTAAGAGGAGGGCAAGTGCTAAGTAGGTCAGTTTAGTCCGAGTGGAAGAGACCCTGCCAAAACAGTTGATAGACGGTGTGAATTGCCAAACCAGGGAACATTAGCCTTGACAGTGAATTAGCCTCTCCCGGTCTCTATTCAGACCTAGGCTGATATGAGTTCCTGTGCGATTTAACACTGAAGTTTGAAGATTTTTTGCTGACGTTTGGCAACTTTCAAGTCTGTTACTGAGTGTCCAGTGAGATTGAAGGGCTCTCCAGCTGGTTTATGGATGTTACCATTCTTGATATCTGATTTATGACCATTTATTCTTTTGCAGAGAGACAGTTCGGTTTGACCAATGTACGTGGCAGAAGGGCTTTGCTAGCTCATGATGGCATATACCACATTGGTAGACACGCAGGTGAATGAGCTCCTGATGCTGTGGAGGATGTGGTTAGGACCTAAGATGGTGTCACTTGAGTAGATGTTCTCCCATAGAGGACTCAAGCATTTGGGCACTTTTAAAAATCCCTGCATTTTTAGGCCCCAGGATTTTCTGGATTCTCCAGGCATTGAATATTAATCACATGACATCATCTTTAATTATGGGAGAACATTAGCTCTTCCATAAAATCAGGATCCATAGCCCCGGCCTCAGTTAACATGCAGTGATCACATGTGATATAACTATAGATGATGTTATGTGATGATTTAGCTGGGATCAGTCCTGCTTTGAGCAGCGGGTTGGCCTAGGTACCCCCTGAGGTCCCTCCCTACTCTCTATGAGTCTATGAAATCTGCAGGAATACATCCAACTAAAATTGGCGACCTTGTTAAGCACCTAAATGACCACAATTCTGGCTCAGGGTTTTCATATTATCCATCTAGCCAGCTTCTTTGACCTAAAAGAGGTGGGACTAAACACAGGGCATGCAGTCTAATACAGGGGTCTTCTAACTGGCCGTGAACATGAAAACCTGTCCAAAAAACAAATGGTGATGAAAAAGTAGGGTTATTGCTGCTCCCCTCTTCTCTGCCCTGGTTTCATCTCCTGCACCCTTCTGAGACCCACAAACACTGTCAGAAGCAACTGGAGTGAAGTGCCTAATGGTTTCCTTGAGTACATGGGCTTGACCACCTCATCTGCCAGGCTAATGAAGAGTAAATCTGAACGCTTAACGTACAAACCAGAAAATATGACCATTGCCAGGTGGGCCACCCCTTTCTGTCCAGCTGGGAGGGAGGCCACTCCCCTCACTCCAGTGCTCCGGTGCAGGGAGAAACTGGTGGGGGCAATTAATAGTTGTGGTGGGGCGAGCGATCACTGAACGATCCTGGCCCCCGAGCAGGTCGGGCAGGGAATGAATCTCTGGCAGGGGCTGGAGCAGGAGAATAAAGCACTCTATCGCCCAGGCCCGTAGGCAGGAGCATGCAAACACCACAGTCTTTAGCCCGGACCCCCAAGCAGCACAGGGCAAACACAGTAGTCTAAGACCCAGGTGGCTTCACAGGCCAAGGGGCGATCACCCCAGAGGTGGTGTGGAAAGGGGAGAGAGGGGAGCGTGGGTCCATCTGACTCCACCGTATACCAGCCCAGGGCTCTATCAGTGGCAGCGTGGGTCAGTGGGGCTCTAGCTGCAACTCACTGATATGGCTGCAGACCTCAACACAACTGGACTGTTGTCTGGTTCCCTGGGCTGCTCTCTTCTCCCTTCCCTGGAGTACCTGGCTCTCGGGTCACCTTCAGTCTTCTCGACATATTAGCTAGGGGCAGGCTCCACACCCTTGACATCGTCAATTGATGGCCACTCTGGCAGCCCCTTTGGGGCCCAGGCCACGGGCAGCTCATCAGTGGGGTGTGCATCACCAGGCTGGGGCTCCAGAGTTGGTGGAAGAGAGACATCCTTCCTCTCCGGCAGCCAGGCCCTGATTGAGTGAAAATCCTCTCCTTTTATACTTCCTGTTCCGCCCCCTGCTTCTGGCAGGGCGGGCAAGGTTGTTCTGGCCCCGCCCACCCTGGGGCGTGCTGTCCCTCTCCGTCTGTCTCTGAGGGAGGCTACATGAGGTTTGTAAGTGTCTGGCTTCTTTTAACTCAGCGTTTCTCAGCCTTTTTGATACCAGGACTGGCTTCCAATCCCACATTAGGGAGATCTCAGGAACCAGTGCCGGTCCATGGACCTGTCATTGCGAAACACCGTTCTAATTTATATCCATGGTGTCACAGTTAAACTGCTGATGTTTGAGTTTTGCTTCACTACCGAGGGCGGGGGGCAGGGGTGCTGTAGAATACATAGGAAGTTAAAGAATGATAGTTCATTTAAATATGATTAAGAAAATTTCTGTGCGGTAAAGAAAGGATCCGGCTAGCAAGTAGAAGGAAGGCCTTGAAAGAGGCGATCCATAAGGTCAGGAGGAATGATGTAAGTGGGTATCTGATTCCACTCGGGTAAGGGGCAATTTCCAAAAAGAAGGGCCTCTGACCAATAGGGCAAACAAGGAGTCCTGTGGCACTTATCAAAACTAACAAATTTATTTATCAGATGAGCTTTCGTGGGAGAAAATCCCACTTTGTCAGACGCTTTTAAGATCTTCAAAGTGACTAACGAAGTGGGATTTTCCCCCACAAAAGCTCAGGCGATAAATAAATGTGTTAGTCTTGACAAGTGCCACAGGACTCCTTGTTTGTTTTGCTGAACTAGACTGACATGACTGCCTCTTTGGAACTTGACCAATGGGGTAATTGCTGATCGTTTTAATTAAGACAAAGACTATCTCGCTTAAAAGAGCCAAGATGGACTTTTCCACCTCACATACCAGGGCCTGTGTGAACACAGATGCAATGAAAAAGTTACCAGTTACAGGCAGGAGGGGAAGAAATAAGGACAACAGGCTTTGGGGAGAGAATTTTATCAGGATTAAGATTGGAAATCAGGGTGAACCGTCGCAACCTGATTGTTTAGCTAAAGTAGTAATTGGCTAGAACATAGTTTGGTGAAGGTTATCAATAGTGTTACGAATTTGAGGGTTCTTTGTTAGCCCCTACCAGATCACACTGGAGCACGCCCAGAGAAGATGGTCCCCCCTTTGCCTGGCCTGTTTGTAAGCTTGCTGATCATATACTTCAGAACATTTTGTTATTGTGCTGGTTGTAGTAACTACTTATTTTTTATACTAGTCTTTCTTAACCCGGGGGTGTTGCTGGAAGGGTTGGGGGATCGCCAGGGCACCATCACCCAGGCTGAAGCATATAACATAGTTTTGTGGGGCCACAGATAAATGCCCAGCTCGCCTCTCCCCCCCATGCGAGCCCTGAGTATCATTCATAATTCACTTACTGATGTTTAAACTGTGGAAGTCGCAATTTTTGCAAGTCTTAATGGAGGGCGAGCACAATTTTTTTTAAGTCCAAAGGGATCCCCGGCAGGGAAAGGTGGAGAGATGCTGCTTCAGGCTGTAGCCAGGTTTAGAGCAATTGTATAACATGTCGTTTGGCCTCTGGCCATCAGAAAGGAAGTTGTGGCTCAATAGCGTCTGCTCATCTCCCACGTTATTAGTAGTAATTCGGAGTAATAATTCCCACCACAGCTATGCTCAGCCTTATTGCCTGATCTGACCATTGACTCACTTATTCTGGTGCCCTTATATTTGTGATACCGTCGTGTGACCTGAGACTGAGTTTGGCCTGCTGCCCAATCGGACTCCAGCCTGGCGGTGTTAGCTCAGGGCTTTTCCCGCCTTCCTCAATACTCAGCATACGCCTCCTCGTGGCAAGAAACTTTCTCGCCTTGTTTTTGTAGGTTAATCAATGTAGACTTTGGTTTGGACGCTGGGCGTGAGACTCAGTCCTTTAGACGGATATAAACAAAACCCTCCAGTGTGGCCAGCAACTCAATTTCACCTTTGACCCTCCAACTCCGTTATTAGATCTCTCACTCCCATTTAGAAAGACAACAGAGTCCTGTGGCACTTTTAAAGACTAACAGATTTATTAATCGCATGAGCTTTCGTGGGAGAAAATCCCACTTCGTCAGACGCTTTGAAGATAGGAAAGTTAATCCCATTTAGAACTGGATTTTAGAGTGTCCCACGCACTCCCTCCCTCTGGCTTTCTCTCCTTCACGTCCCCATCTGCACACTCGGGTTCCTCTCTGTCCAGGGTTCACTCCTGGGCTGCTCCACTGGAGACAATGGAATTACACCAATTTACACCAGATGAGTATCTGGCTTTTTGGCTGGTGATGCGCCATCTCTGTGGCAAAAGTTAGGCACTTCCAAGCCCTGGCTGGGATGGTTTAGCTGGGGCTGGTCCTGCTTTGAGCAGGAGGTTGGACTAGATACCTCCTGAGGTCCCGTCCAACCCTCATGTTCTAGGATTCCATAAAGCCCCAAGCACCTTGGGGCGCGTACCTCCTTGAGAGACCACCTCTGGAAAAGGGGGTTAATATTCAGCCCCTTGCCAAGAACCTGGAGAGCTACAGATGGAAAGAGCCAGTGCTATTTAAATGACCCTTTCTCATCCCCCTGGACAGCACCTCCCAAAGCCAGTCCACAGGGCATCCTATATTCTCCTGGTCCAGCCCGGTCCCCACCTCTGGCTATTGATAGATGGCCAGTACATCTAGTCATCATGAGCCATAAGGGCAACAGGCAAAATACCACACAGAGCAATAAAAGAAGCGTGGGGGGGAGGGGGGACAGGAGTTTTGACAGGTCATATCAGAGCCCTGTGGTCTCTGGGGATGATATAGGGATGGGCAGCTGGCAGGGGTCTCAGCTGGGACAGCTCATCAGGAGGCTTCTCCATAGTAGGGGTCCACAACCCCACTCCTTTGTTAATCCCTTCTTTCCTGTTATGGGTATCACAGGAAATTTGCTGAATTCCTACTCACAGCACCTCCTTGGACAATCCATCCCTGGCCACTCAAGGTAGCGCATACAGCCCTCTGAAGGAAGCCCTCTTCTATAAATCCCAGTTCATTTCCCTTAAACCCCAGCTGGGCCACAGGGAATTAATCCGGGTGCACTGGCCCCTGCTGCCCCCTCCACGGCCAATCTCCCAGTGACTTCTTTACCCACCACAAAATGGTGATGGCGCAAACCTGATTTCCACCCCCCTTGGCGAGCCACCTTTGAGGCGAATCACAATCTCACCCAATGATCTCGTCCCTGAGAAGGGAAGGACACTGTGAAAGTGGGACGGACGCGGCAGCATGCAGAGGCTTTTGCAATCTGTTTTATTTGTGGCGTAATGATTATCCGAGCTCTGAGGACCTGCAGCTATGTAATGTCAGTGTGGAACACTGAACTGGAGAAGACCAAACCTTCCGTCCTCATCCCCACCCCATGTAGCATACGGTTCTCGGCGTACCGTGACCAAGTACACCCATGTGAATCACCCTCGAGCATCCCCGTAGCTTATCCTTCGGCCTTGAGCTCACATCAAGAGCATCTGGTGGTCTCAAGCCAACTAAATAACTAAATCCATCCAAAGGCGGCATCCACATTTGGGCCACCACTCTGTGAGCCCAGCCAGCAGAGGGGCTCTGTTATATGGCATGCAAGTCCAGCTTTCCTCCAGCAGAGAGCAGCTCTGCCGTCCCTCAAATCACTACAGGGCAGTAACTCATAAAAGTTTAGAAACATTTAACATTAATCTTCCCCTAAAAGATGTGGTCCTCCAGACCATGTGCTGCCATCTTTGGCCTGTTCTCAACCTTTGGGAGGTCCCGTCTAGGAGAGCATTGAACAAGATTTCGCTCATGCTGGCCTTGGTAACACAGGGCTTCAGCACTTCACCACGCATCGAAGGCCATTCCTTCCACCTTTCTTTTGTGGTTGTCTTCATTCTCTCAACCCAGAAGCACACAATGAGAGGGATATTTTGGGGCCTCCCTGGGCTCTGGCATCAGTCCAGCTCCAGTTATAAGAAGCCCCTTCTCATTCCTCCCTTTCTGGAGCTGGGGATCAGCTGACAGGAAAAATGTCCTGGTCCCTTCATGGGGAGAGATGAGGCCGGAAGGTGCGCGGGCGGATCATCATGGTCACTTTCTTAAGGGAGTAGTAATCAGTGTCTTTCCATGTGTACCACACAATGCCATCCGGCCCCAGGATCTTGCGGTTCTTTATGGAGTACCTGCCCCCCTGTGATGGACAGAAGGAGACTGTGAGGCATAGGAGACACTCAGAAAGGGCACTAGTCATTTGAAACCAAAACCTCCAACACACAGGGGAGAACATCTGAGGGACGTCTCCTGCCTCAGCTGTAGGGGAGTGGCTGTTATTTACTAGTGCAGGTCGCACGTCCAGCACTGTACATACATTTCCTTGCAGCTGGAATCATCTCCCAGCCAATAGAGAAGGCCTGGCAATTGGTGTACGAGGCTGAAACCTGTGTTGTTTTCACTCTAATGATAACTTATTTACAATGTCAGCAATGAAAACCCTTAGGTCAGCTGCAGAATGGAAGGATGGTCTTGTGGTTAAACCTTCAACTCAAGAAATGGGGGTTCAATTCCCAACTCTACTACTCATTACCTGATGAGCCATTAAGGACATAAGGAATACAACCATTATGTCCTTAATGGCTCATCAGGTAACTGCCTGGGTCCATTGTCCTGGCACATTCCTAAACATTAAGGACACAATGGTTTTACACACCCGCCTCTCTCAGGTATTTCAATAAAATAACATAAGTTAAAGTATAGATATAACATCAAATTCTTAACTTCTAATTGAAATAGAATTCCTAGACATAAACTATATAATCATTCCCAGCAAATTACTACCTTTCTATTGATACCAGACATGACATAGTTCCTATGGATTATAGCATTTATGAGATATCCATTGAAAATAATATCATAAATGCTTCCCTAAATCCAGACAGCATCACACACAGGGCTCTGCCCTGCCCTTTGGGGGGGCATGCCAGGCTCCCCCTGTGCCCTCCCCCTGGCAGGGAGGGCAGTGGTGTAGTCCTGAGGTAGCCCTAAGTCGACTTAGGGTTACACTGGATTAATTTGACTTTAAAAAATTGAATTAAGCCTTAAGTCTACTTAAATCTAGGTTTAATAAAGTCGACTTAATTTTCATTAAGTCGACTTTATTTTGCTTAAGTTGACTTAAACTAGCTGCTTAAGTCGACTTAAGCGAAGTGTAATGCTCAGCAGGAAGGAGGAAAAGGGATAAGGAAGAAAGACCTTGGGAAAAAGCAGGTTGTGGATCTTACTTGGATTAAACTGGAAATAAGGGAGATCTGCCTCAGCTTGGTTTTTAGCTGAAATCAGTCATTGGCAACGACATGCTTGTTTGTTAAAGGGTCTAAAGAGTGTACTCTTAGAGGGTTCTTGCCTATATAAATGTCTTGTTACTGTTTACTATTTAGGTATGTTCAGCACAATTGTATATGTGCCATTTGGTCTTCGGATTAAATAGAGGAATTTATGGTTAAATTAGTGTTCGGTGGTTTCCTATGTTAATGTTAATAAAAGGAAAATGGTTACTGACTTTCTGCAACTGTTCTTCTTTGAGACATGTCGCTCATAGTCCTTTCCAAGTTGTCGACATGAGCAAGCACAGTCACCAGAAATTTTTTCTCCTAGTAGTATCCGTAGGGTCGGCTCTGGTGCTCCTGGACTCATGCTCTTATGGCATCATATATAGGGCCCTGATGACTCCCCACCTTTTTAGTTCCTTCCTGCTGGCTGGCTCCAAAAGAGGAGAAGGCAGGTGGGTCTTGGAATGGACATGAGCAACACATCTCGAAGAATTTACAGAAGGTTAATAACCGTTCTTTCTCCTTCGAGTGCTTGCTCATGTCGACACCAAGTAATTGATTCTCAGGCTGGTCCGTAGAAGGAGGGGTTGGAGGTCAAAGCCCCGTGGATGGTAGCACTGCTCTGGCAAACAGAGCCGGCCCAACCATATAGGTGAACTAGGCGGTTGCCTAGGGCACCAGGCTTTAAGGGGCACCAAATTAAATGGAAGTGAATTTTTTCCTCTATTTAAAAAAATGTATTAATATGTTCTCTTATAACATGTGGGAGGAGGGGGGGGGCAAAGTTATAGTTTGCCTAGGGCACCAAAAACCCCTGGGCTGGCCACACTGTCTCTGGCATGCTGGGTAATAGCGGTGTGCATCGAAGGTGTGAGCAGACAACCACGTTGCTGCTCTGCAAATGGTCTGGATAGGCACTTGGGCCAGGAACACCGCTGTAGATACCTGCTCTCTTGCTGAATAAGCCATCAGCGCAGGGGCAGGAACCTTGCCAAATCATAGCATGTCCGGACACACAATGTTATCCAAAAAGAAATTCTTTGAGAAGAAATAGGGAGACCTTTCATCCTATCTACTACTGCCATGACGACTTGTGTTGTTTTCCTGAATGGCCTTCTCCTCTTGATATACAAGACCAAGGCCTGCCTGACATCCACTGAATGCAACTTGCACTCCTGCTGGTTGGCATTTGGTTTTGGGTAGAAGACTGGGAGAAATATGCCCTGGTTTCTATGGAATTGGGAAACCACTTTTACAAGGCAGGCTGGGTGAAGGTGTAGATGGACCTCGTCCTTGAAGAAAGTTGTGTAAGGAGGTTCTGACATGAGAACCTTGAGTTCTGACACCCTCCTGGCCACCAGAAAAGCAACCTTTCAGGACAGATGGAGGAGTGAGCATTTTGCTAGAGGCTCAAATGGTGGTGATCCTTGACAGGAAGAGGTTATGGTCCCACTGGGAATCAGCTGGAGCTCATGGCCTTTGGCATGGGCTCTGCTGATCCTGTCTCTCATGTTCATTAGTCACCACCACCACTACAAGCAATCCCAGAGGAGAGTGAGTTTAGAGACACTCATGGTCCTTGGAGGGCATGAAGTACTTCTTCTCCACTCTTCGCCGTGGGAGGCAAAGAAAAGAGTCTGGCGTTTAAGAGTCTGGCGTTGGTCACGGTGACTTTGTGGTGTTGCATATGATCTTTATTAGTAGCAATGCAACTAGAGGGACCTGCCAGGGCTCAAAGGGCAACCATGGGGTCTGCGTGCTCCGAGACCTCCTCTGTTTGGAGCCCCCTGTCCTGTGCTACCTTATGTGACAGCTCCTGGTACGCCCTGCTGTCATCCACAGCAGTCGCAGACACTGCTCCCACCACTGCTTCATCCAGGAATGAAGAAGAAGCTCTTGATGGGCACCTGGCCCTGTTCTTGCCCTTCGGCATTGAAGGAGTCCCATGGTACCAGTTCCTCATTCTCCGTCCTGGGATCAAAGTCCTACTTGGTGCCAGGCTCGATGCCAACTTTGGGCGTGGGTTCAGTGCCGCCAGCCAGTGCCATGCGGTATTTCCCCGTGAGTTAACTAGGTTCTGCTCTCAGAAACAAGTGAGAGCGACCATCCCAAGTACGACTACTGTGCTGGTGGAATGCCCTCAGGGTCCAGAATAGACCTTGGGCCAGCATCTGTCATTGTCAGGCCAAGGCACAGGGAGAGCCGACAGTGCCACACCCGAGGACCTGGGACTGGAGTGGCCAAATGTGGGTTGTGCTCAAGCCCTCCTGCCTAGATGTTTTCGGCATTGTTGAGCATCCCCTGTCCATTTTCTTATGCTTTTTACACAGGACCGGGGATTGCCAGCAGTGCTGTGTGTCTCCACGTGAAGTGTCCCTCAGTGCTGGTGATGCACGCTCTGCCGAGTGTCTCTTTGCATAACGTTCTTCCTCAGCGCCATATCCCTTACCAGCACCCATGTGCTCCACATCAAAGCTGAGTGCTGTGTCGCAGCTCTGCCGGACTTTGCTCCAGGTGGGTGGGGGATGTCAAAGAGTTCCTTCCATTGGGATAAACTTTCATCTCTGGCTTGTGTCCTTTTGGGTTCTGGGGCAGAAACCGCTGCAGATCTAGCAGCGACCATGGTTTCCCCATGGCACTTCAGACAGTTGGAATACAGATCGTTTCTTCCTATGGGCCTCTTACTGGCCCTGCGTGGCTTAAAGCCAGGGGATCGAGGCATGCCCTGGCCCCAGGAAGAGGGAGAAAGACCCCAATAAGCAGGAACCTAAGTACTCTAACTGAACTATTACTATTAAGGCTAAATCTTAGCTATTTACAGGTATGTAAGGAAAAGTCCACTGGAGAAGAGTTTGAAGAGCAAGAGAGGAAGTGATTTTCCAGCGACCATCATGGGTGATAAGAAGGAACTGAAGATGCCGGTGGTTGGAAGGAACCTATGTACAATGCTATAAAGGCACATCTCCTAGGGGCACCAGAACCTATAAATACCCCTGGGGGAAAAAACCTTCCAGCAACTTTGTATATGGCACACACACCTACTTGGAACTGACACGAGCAAGCGCTCGAAGAAGAATTATAGAATTGTAAGACTGGAAGGGACCTGCAGAGGTCATCTACTCCAGTTCTCCGCCCTTACGGTAGGACTATGTTTTATCTGACCATCTCTGACAGGTGTTTGTCCAACCTGCTCTTAAAAATCTCCAATGATGGAGATTCCACAATCTGCCTAGGCAATTTATTCCAGTGGTTAATCACCCTGACAGTTAAGAAGCTTTTTCTAATGTCCAACATAAACCCTTGTTGCAATTTAAGCCCATTGGCTATGTCTACATTTACTAAAATTAGTTTGAATTAGTTAGTTCGAACTAACTAATTCAAACTAATTTTAGTTAGTTCGAATTAACTTAATTAGAACTAGAAAAAATTAGTTCAAACTAACACGGACACATTGGTTAATTCGAATTAACTAGTTCAAATTAATCCTTACTTCTAATACCCTATTCAAACTTATTAGTTCGAATTAAGGAATCCCTTAATTCGAACTAACTAAAGCCTAGTGTAGCCATGGCTTTAGTTAGTTCGAATTAAGCGTCCTTAGTTTGAACTAACTTGACAGTGTAGACATAGCCCTTGCTTCTTGTCCTATCATCGGTGGTTAAGGAGAATAATTTTCTCCCTCCTCCTTTAGCGACTTTTTAGGTCCTTGAAAACTGTTATCATGTCCCCTCTCAGTCTTCTCTTCTCCAGACTAAAGAAATGCTCTTTTTTCAATCTTCCATCATAAGTCATGTTTCTAGACCTTTATTCATTTTTGTTGCTCTTCTCAGACTTTCTCCGATTTTCCACATCTTTCCTGAAATGTGGTGCCCAGAACTGGACACTATATTCTAGTTGAGATCTAATCAGCTCAGAGTGGAGCAGAAGAATTACCTCTTGTGTCTTGCTCACAACACTCCTGCTAATACATCCCAGAAGGATATTTGCTTTTTTTGCAACAGTTACACCGTTGATTCATATTTAACTTGTGATTTACTATGACCCACAGTACTCCTTCCTAGACAGTCACTTCCCATTTTGTATGTGTACAGCTAGTCGTTCCTTCCCAAGTGGAGCACTTCACATTTGTCCTTATTGAATTTCATCCTATTTCCTTTGGACCATTTCACCAGCTTGTCCCGATCATTTTAAATTGTGATCCTATCCTCCAAAGCACTGGCAACCCAACACTTGGTATCATCCGCAAGGTTTATCAGTCAAATTCCAAAGGGGTAGCTGTGTTAGTCTATTGTAGAAAGACAACAGAGTCTTGTGGCACTTTAAAAGACTAACAGATTTATTAATCGCATGAGCTTTCGTGGGAGAAAATCCCACTTCGTCAGACGCTTTGAAGATAGGAAAGTTACAGAGTGGGAGGAAATAAAATGCAGGGGAGTGTATGACATAGCATCAGGTCAGGCTGTAACAGCAAATCAAAATAGGTGTTAGGATTCAAAACACTGGGGAACAGCACATAGAGGAGGGGGAGGTCAAATCACTTGTTGTAATGGGAGAAAAATCCATAGTCCCTGTTTAACCCCAAGACAACTGAGTCAAATTTGCATATAAGTTCGAGTTCTGCAGACTCTCTTTGTAGCTGTGATTTGTTATTCATCTGTTTCAACACAGCTATTAATAAGTCATTAAGGGAGTGAGCAGAGAGATTGAAGTGTTCCCCTACAGGTTTTTCAGTGTTGCAGTTTCTGATGTCAGATTTGTGTCCATTGATTCTTTGGCGCAGAGACTGTCCTGTCTGTCCAATATATAAGGCAGAGGGGCATTTCCGGCACATGATGGCATAAATCACATTGGTGGATGAGCAGGTGAACGAACCCTTGATGGAGTAGGTGGCATGATTAGGCCCTGTGATGGTGTCATCAGTGTAGATATGAGGGCAAAGTTGGCAGCGTGGTCTGCTGCAGGGCTGTGTTCCTGCTTTAGTGTTTCTGCTCTGTGATCTGTAGTTGCTGGTAAGTATCCTTTTAAGATTAGGGGGCTGTCTGAAAGCAAGGAGAGGTCTGCCTCCCAAGGCTTGAGAGAGTGAGGGATCATCTTGTAAAATAGGCTGTAGATTTTTGATGATGTGTTGAAGAGGTCTGGCTTGGGGGTTGTAGGTGACGACCAGTGGCGTTCTGTTGTTGTTTTTCATGGGCTTCTCCTGCAGTAGCTGACTTCTGGGTACCCGTCTGGCTCTGTCAATTTGTTTCTTCACTTCTGCGGGTTTGTACTGTAGTTTTAAGAATGCCTGGTAGAGATCCTGAAGGTGTCTGTCTCTGTCTAAAGGGTCAGAGCAAATGCGGTTATATCTTAGGGCTTGACTGTACACAATGGATCGTGTGGTGTGTCGAGGATGGAAGCTCGAGGGATGTAGGTAACTATACCGATCAGTAGGTTTGCGGTATAGGGAGGTCTTTATGTGCCCATCGCTAATTTGCACTGTAGTGTCCAGAAAGTGGATCTCTTGTGTGGAGTGTTCCAGGCTAAGGTCGATTGTGTTGTGGAAATTGTTGAAATCTCTATGGAAATCTTCAAGGGCATCTTTACCATGGGTCCAGATGATGAAGATGTCATCAATATAGCGTAGGTAAAGTATTGCAACACTGAAAAACCTGTAGGGGAACACTTCAATCTCCCTGCTCACTCCCTTAACAACTTGTTAATAGCTGTGTTGAAACAGATGAATAACAAATCACAGCTTCAAAGAGAGTCTGCAGAACTCGAACTTATATGCAAATTTGACTCAGTTGTCTTGGGGTTAAACAGGGACTATGGATTTTTCTCGCATTACAAGTGATTTGACCTCCCCCTCCTCTATGTGCTGTTCCCCAGTGTTTTGAATCCTAACACCTATTTTGATTTGCTGTTACAGCCTGACCTGATGCTATGTCATACACTCCCCTGCATTTTATTTCCTCCCACTCTGTAACTTTCCTATCTTCAAAGCGTCTGACGAAGTGGGATTTTCTCCCACGAAAGCTCATGCGATTAATAAATCTGTTAGTCTTTAAAAGTGCCACAAGACTCTGTTGTTAAGCTTTATCAGTGTCCTTTCTAGGCCATTCTATGAATCATTGATGAACAAGTCCACCAACACCTTTCAAGGAAACCAAGCTATCTCCAAGCAATGAGACCCAGCTCTGTGCAGCCTTGCATGGGATTTAATAATGCCCACACCCTTACCTTATAGTACACTCCATTGAGGTTGGAGAAGAAGCATTGATGGTACCACCAGCCTCCGTGGGAGATCTCGGCGCAGATGTTCCCTGTGTCAGGTGTGCTGAAACCCCTCTTGTTGTGGTACCAGGCAAAGGAATCCTCCACGGTCCCACTGAAGCCATCCACGTGCAGGCGGTAATAGTTCACCTCATCCTCAATGCTGCAAACAATAGGGAACAGGTGGGGCTGACTCCTGGGGGTTTCTACAGCTCCTGTCAAAGCAGAGCCTTGCAAACTTTGCTCTGGCATCACGTCTATTTGCATCCAGTTATCTAGGCTGGGCAGACTTGCTGTATCTGTGGCTTGCCCACTAGGCCCCGATCCCATCTCTCTCCCTTGAGGAAGAAGTAGCTCAGCACAGGCTTAATTCAGATCCTCTTATCAGAGGTTTAGGGTGGGTGGACTGGGAATCTAAAGCAGAGGCGGGAAAATTTCAGCCCGTGGGTTGTATGCAGCCCACGGGTGCCTTTCATCAAGCCCTCCAGCTGGGGGTGTGGCAGCTGCCTCCCCGCCCCCAGTCCCACCCTCTCCACATCACACAGGTCCAGCAACAGTGCCCTGGCTGGAGCACAAATCCCACCACTCTCCCACTATGGTGTCCAGGCCAAAGTGCGGCAAGCACTCCCCATGCAGCCAAGCGGTACCTTAGCTGGAGCACAGCAGCCTTTCCCCACTCCCAGCCTGCCCCTTTCCCTGCCCCTCTCCCACCACATGGCCCACCACACAACAGATGTGGCCCTCAGGCCAAAACATTTGTCCACCCCGATCTATAGCCACGATGAAAAACACTATGAACCAGGACTGCTTTCGTGGCTCAGCAGGCGGTGCCTCTAATAATGTAGAGCCGACACCCAATTCTTCTCTCGGACAGAGCTGGACTCTCCTGGGGACAGAGGGAGTAGAGGGGGGAATCGACTGCTCAGCAGTCTCATCGGTCTTTTTCTAAAGGGTTTGTTTTTCCCATTTTTATACATCGCAGCCTCTGGGCTCATCTAGACACTCTTCCCGGTAGCTGTGATGTGCTTACGTAGAGAACATCATCAGCTACACTGGAAAAAATTGTCTCTGCATAGAATTATAACAATGGACAGACTACCATCCCCTGAGCTAGGTGGGAACTAATGAGAACATCCACGCGTACATTGCTGAGAATGAACGTTTCCAAGGGGGCATCACACCAAACCCAAAGCCCATTAAGGTTAATGGGAGTCCTTCCAGTGACGCCAATAGGCTTTGGATTAGCGCCACGCCCCAGAGATTGAATTGTTGCCGTCCAGATCAAAAAGCAGCTGCCGCAGCTTCAGGGCATAAACTGAACAGAACTAGTAGCAACGGTCTCAGGTTGCAGTGGGGGAGGTTGAGGTTGAATATTAGGAAAAGCTTTTCCCATAGGAGGGGGGTGAAGCACTGGAATGAGTTCCCTGGGGAGGTGGTGAAATTTCCATCCTTAGAGATTTCTAAGACCTGGCCTGATAAAATCCTGGCTGGAATGGTTTAGTTGGGGTTGAACTAGACACCTCCTGAGGGCCCTTCCAATCCTCATCTTCTGTGACTCTAGGAATCCCTAAGAGTACACCTCCAAAGGGCAGTAGGGAGGCTGTGATTTCCAGCTTCGGCAGGTCTACGCACACTGGCTCTGCTTGAGTTAGCTCCCCACATACAAGCCCATCGCACACTAGCAGAACTGGCCCTTGTATGCCTGCAGGTCACACCTCCGCACTGCAACAGAGGCGCATCCTGATGTGGGTTGTAGGGAAACTTCCCCTGTGGACCGGTTACTCCATAATAGTCCACTAGGAGGATTCATGGGCTGCCTGTGGGGCCGGTGGCTATGGAAACAGGATGCCCAAGTGGGGCAATTGTACTCTCATCACAACGATGCACAGCTAACTGGGAAGTGAGGCTTGGCCTTCCTCCTTGGCGCTTGTTATGGGAGTCAACCAAACCAAAGAGACCAAACGAACCACACACAGACCCAATCCCACAAGCCTTCTGGGCACAGAGCGTCTACCAGCTCCAGTGGGTTTTCCATGCACAAGACCCTTTGCTTGCAGCCAGGGAAGGGCACCGGGGCCTCCTACCTGAAGATCTGGTAGAAGGCGTGTTTGTGCTTGTTGCTCCAGTCTTCCAAATCAATGCGGAGTGAGTAATCCCCTTGGCTTGTCACCTTGTGAATGTTCTCGTTGCCCAGCCAGAACTCGCTGTTCAAGTCCCCAAAGCCGTCTTTGTACTCGTTCCACGTCCGGGTGAAGTTGACTGAGCCATCCTGCCGCCGCTGGATGACGGTCCAGCCTCCACCTGTCAAGGGGAGAGAGATGAAGTTGATTTGAGTCTCCAAATAGCATCAAAAGCCATGGACCCAATGTCATCCTGGGGAAGGCCCTTCACTCAGCATTGCGGCCTTCTGAAAATGGCCAATGGACCTGCCTGTAATGGGATCCTCCACTAACACTGCCCCTCTTTACACCTCGTCGGCCACAGGGAAAAGCTGAAATGCTGGTTCTGCAGTGGAGACACCTCTGCGATGTATGGCAGTGGAGAAGTTAACAGTTACACCAGTTCTGACTGCAACGAGTTATTCCTCCCGTGTTATTCCTTACCCCGGTGTAACTGAGAGCAGACTCAAGCTGAGACATTTAAAGAAATCAGCATTTCAGAAATGAAACAGACTGGAGAGCCCAGATGGTATCATGGCATGCTATTGTACGTCCACAGCACCACAGAGGTGCATGTAGCAGAAAGCACACTGCGTGAAGCATATGGCTCTTCTAGAACCCCAGTGAGGTAGCATTGCAACCCAGTCACGGTCGCTTAGCAGAGGCGTCTCCATTGGCTACCAGCACCAGCCTTTTCTACATGCTTCTGGGTCACTAATGGGGGCTGTCTCTGACAACTAGAGCAACCACCTGCAAGTTTCCTTGGAGACCATACAGGAACTGATCTAAACCAAATAGGAGGAAATGTGTTGCAGTCATGAAGAAGGCTAGCATCGTTCTGGGAGGGTGTTAACAGAGGCGGCATATGTAAGACAAAGGAGATGACCACCCTGCTCTACTCAGCTCAAGTACCAATTCTGGGCATCAATTTTCAAGCAAGATGTGAACAGATCGGACAGCGTCCAGAGGAGAGCAACAGAAATGATCAAAGGTTTAGAGAACCGAACCCATGAGGAAAGGTTACAAAAACGAGCGTGTTTAGTCTTGAGAAAAGACGACTGCAGGCAGGGCCAGATTACAGAGCCCCAGGCTGCCCACCACTGTGCCCCCATCCACCCCCGGCCGTGTCCCTCTCCGGCCTAGGATCTCAGTCCACCATCAAGGCAGCCTGGCTGGAGACCAAGGAGGCCTGTGGATGGGCTGGCACTGGGGGGACCCTAGGCCAGAGGCCGATCTCCTCCAACCTGGTCCAGCTGGTCTTCCCCCAGGGGTGGGACCAGCTGGCATGCAATGCAGCTTCCAGTGCAGCACTCCAGGGCTACAGGCCCTGAAAGGCCACGCCAGAGACTGCATTGCACACCAGCTGGCCCCACTCCCAGAGTCGAGCAAACATGCACGGGCCCTCTCTGCCTGCAGGGGCAGACGAGCCAGCCCAGGGGCAGGACGAGAGTGCCGTGGAGCCTGGCCTATGACCCCAGGGCCCTGCCTTCCCCCAGCACTGGCAAGGGCCCTCCAGAACCCCCAGACCCCACTGAGGGAGGCTGGACAGTAGAGGCCAGATCATGCAGGGGCCATAGGGGCTGAAGCCCAGGGGCCCCCTTTAGGCCGGGGCCCAGGGCTTCAGCCCTTATAGCCCCTGTGTTGATCTGGCCCTCACTGCAGGGGATGGACCTGATAATAGCCTTCAAGTGCGTCAAGGTCTTTTAAAAAGAGCTAAATGAGCAACTACAGAGGTAGGACAAGATGTAACGGGCTGAATCTGCAGGCAGGGAGATTTAGGCTTGATATTAAGAAAACTTTCTAACTCTCCAAGCAACTAAGCTCTGGAACAGGCTTCCAAGGGAGGTTGTGGAATCCGCCTCACTGAAGTTTTTTTAAAAATACATTCCTGTCAGAGATGATCTAGGTTTACTTGGTCCCTCTGCCCTGCACAGGGGGCTGGATTTGATGACCTGCCAAGGTCCATTCCAGCCCTACATTTCTCTGTTTTTCTGTTCATGACCACAGCTCCCCCAGAGACTGAAAACTGTGGGGAGCAATTACTCTGGTCTCGGAGACTGTACGCAGCTGCAGAGAAATGTGAGCTATGCAGTGCTTTGCATATACCGGTCTAAGGCAGCACCAAGGCAAGGGACAAATAAAGAACTTGGGATATAAAGACTGACTTTGGGGGGACTTGGGGGTCTTCCTTTTGATTCAAACAGACAGGATCTTGGGCCCTAAGAAAACCCCAGATCTTGCTGAAAGGTAGGAAAGTCTTTCGCCTACTAAGGCCTCATAAGACTGATGGGTGAGTCCTGGTATGTTTAAGTGTGCAGGTCCTTTAGCTGCATTTTATGTTCTCTCTGTATGCTTTTCTGTCCTTAAAATAAATGTACTCTGCTGGGAGGACCCAAGTGCCCACTGGTATTGTCCTCAAAGAGAAAGCCCTGCAAAGGGGTTGGCCTTGAGGCAGTCTGGCTTGCTGGGCATATCACAGTGTATCAAATCACTGAATCATAGATGTGTAGGACTGGAAGGGACCTCTATAGGTCATCCAACCCAGTTCCCTGCACTCAGGTAGGACTAAATAAAAGCAAAACATTCCTGATAGGTGCTTGTCTAATCTGCTCTTAAATGGCAAGGAGCTGTGCAGGCGTATACACTCTGATCCAGAAGAAGAGAGGTGCAGATGTCTGCCAAAGAGAGGTCGTGACTGGAATCCTGAAACCATAAGGTGTGTGCCCTTGAGGGATCACGGGCAGCAAGTACAGGTGCAATTAGCCTGAAAATATGACACTATCCTTCTCCCATTTGACCAAAGCACTGTGCTCCATGATCACAGGCACCATGAGCAACTTCATCATGGGGACACACTGCTGCTCAATGAGACTCTTCATCTGGGTTTCCCATAGCTGGGGCTGCAACTCTCCATTAGGTGAGACTATCTCCATCAGGAAGCTTGAGCCTAGAAACTCTGGTGTCTACACTCTAGGTAGACTACAATACAGAGAAGAATACAAAGAAGTCTGAGGTGGTTCTTCGTGCCTTCCCAGATGGGCTTAAAAGCCAACAGCCCTGGGCGAAAAGATGGTCAGGGATGGAGTTGCTCCTTACTATACCTTCCGTGTCCATTTCACACAGCACTTCTACTGGCATCCCTCCGACCGAAGGCATGATGCTGTAGACCCCAGACCGACGGATCCCATTGTAGTATATCGAAGCACAGTCTATGGGGCAGTTCTTGGCGTGCTTCACATCTAAGAGAGGAAACAAAGAGATGCAGTTCAATATTTAGTTCATAGGAATGAGGGCTGGGAGAACTTGTTGGGCTGACTTTAGAAGTCAACCAAAATTTTTCAGCTCCAGATTTAGCTCAGAGCTGTTTTACTCTGGCAAAATTTAAGTTCTGGGATTCTTCATGGAGTGAGGGGTTGTTCACTGACATTTATTTCATTTTACTTTATCCCTTGGGCTATCCTAACAGATTGGCAAGACTGAGTTACGAAAGACAAAGGAAGCATCGTGGAAGTGAGGAGGGATTCTGGCTGAAAGGACTCCAGCCAGACTGCTGTAAGCATGTGGCGAGAGAAACCTTTTAGCTTTCAGTTCACTTAGCATGTTAAGTTAGGTATTAGTTTGCATTTTACCTTTTATTTCTTTGTAACCAAGTCTGACTTCTATGATTCATTACTTGCAATCACTGAAAATCTATCTTTCTGGAGTTACGAAACTGATTTTATTGTTTTACCTAAACCCGAGTGTTTGCATTGAAGTATTTGGGGAAACTTCACTGGAGAAAACAGGATTTGTGCGTATCATTTTTCTTTTAGGAAAACAATGGACTTTCTGAGAGCTTATACAGTCCAGAAGGAAAGAGCTCTGCAGTGCAAGATACACATGTCTGTGACAAGTTTGGGACTGGAAATTTCCTGGCGTCACTTTGTATTTTAATTCAGGGATGACTGGTTCACATGCTCATATAACTCAGCAGGGAGTAATTTACACGCTGGAGGCTGTGTGAGAGCGGGAGTGGAAGCTCCCATAGTGAAGCAGTGCAGAAGGCCCCACAAGCTGGAGAACTGAGGGCTTGTCCAGATTGTAACCTGGGGAATTTCACATCATGTTCTTGGTTTGTTTTTAAGTTAAGGTTTCTTTGCCATTTAAATGAAGGTGGAAATATTAAGAGTTTTGCTGGACCCAAAATTCTTCTGGGCTTCTCCATTCCCGCATTGGAACAGAATGATCTAGTCCTGTTTCTGTCCTCCAGTGCTGGATGCTTTGGAGGAAGATGTAAAAGCTGTCAGCTACCCACACAGACCCACGTGTCAGTCCTGGATCCCAGCCCATCACACGTGTTCCCCATCACCTGGCCTGGAGATTCTCAAGCTGCAGGACATGCCTGGGGATGGGTGCAGAATATATTCTGGGTGTATGTGAGCAGTGAACAACTAGCAATGTCGATTCCTCCCGACATAACAGATCCTCCGACGGCGCTGTGCGTTTGACTCTAGACGGCACCATTCGTTCTGGCGGCTTTCTGTTATGCTCCCACAGCATTACACAGAGCCGTTGCCGTCTGTACGGTACTGCCTTCGCGACGAGGCGGTGTCCGCCTTTCACCATAAGCCATGCCATGGCGCTTTTGCTCCCGTTGGCACACTGGTGCATTCGTGCAATTGGTGGAACAGCTCTGCTCCAAAAAACGGGTGCAGCCGTCATACAAGATGGAGGGTGGAAGGGACCTCAGGAGGGCATCTAGTCCAACCCCCACTCCAGTAACACTAGTAACAAGTGTGTGACGCCACTCAGCAAAATGTACATTGTTATATACATAAATGGCTCTGTTGGACTCAGTGCCTCACTGGTTGAAATATTTCCTGAGGGCGCATGTTGACTGTTTTTAATTGGTGTACATACTTGTGTGATGGGGGGGTGTAAACTACTACAGACACAAAGGGGGGTGAGCCCCACTGACCTGGAGGGTGCATCTCCTGCTGCAACCTCATCTCGGCCGGCGTGAGGCAGCTGGGGTGGTGCCGGACCCACTCGGTCAGCAGGGAGATGTTGTGGATCTGGGCCCGCATGTCGTACAGCAGCGTGGTCTGGATGTGCTGCAGCGTGGTGGCCTCGTTGCACCGGTCCTCCAGCTCCTGCACCCGTTGCTCCACCGTGGAGTTCCAGCTGTTCTTCTCCTCGTGCTTTAGGGGAGCCAAAAGAACCAAAGGATTGTCAGCCGCAGAGGATTCAGCTTGGGGGTGCATCATAGGGGCTGACGAGCAAAGGGCAATGTGAGCGAGTGGGTTGGAAACCAGCTGACAGCCTTCGCTGAGCCAAGAACACCAGGGGATGTGATCCTGGGCAGGGACAGGTGCATCAAAGCAATGGGACAGCCCCTGTTCTCTAAATGACTCCAGCAAATCCTGCCTCCTAAAAGAAGGGCTGCTCGCACCTGGCCATGCCAAGATGGAACAGACAGGCCAGCCCAGCTGCTACAGGGTCTTCAGAAAGAAGCCATCAGGAATAATCATGTGACCACGTTTGGCCTGAGCAGCCAGCCACCAGTTTGGGATCTAGTAGGTTGCTCCAGCTGGAAACAGAACCTGGCGACAGTCAGATGTTTCTTTCATGCCGTTTTATTTACGAAGGATGGACAAAGAGCCCTGCCTTGGCTAGAAGGGTCCAAGAACAAGAGGAGCAGTTTCTTAGACTTCGGCGCCAAGCTTCTTTAACAACACATCCAAAAACTCTCTCTAGCTTTTTCCATGCTCACACGCTGGGCTTCCTTGCCTTTTCCTTCTGTCTCTCTCTGTTCTTGTCTGTTCTCAGTTTCTATTTATTCTTTCTTCACTCCCCTTCTCCTTCCCTGCCACCTACCCAAAACAATACTGAGACAAAAACTCCTCCTGGGTAGGTTTGCCTGCAGGTTGGTGGCTCATATTTACAGGTATGTTAATTGAAGGGGGAGTTCACATCCATCTACCTCAATGGGGTTTTAGCACTTCCCAAAGCAGGGCTTCAGCCAGCTCATAACCTATGAATAGGTTATTAAAGTCCTCAGATCATGACTTAAAGACTTTAAGGTACAGAGAATCCACTAGCAAGTGAGCCGTGCCCCCTGCTACAGAGGAAGGTGAAAACCAGCCAGGCCCACAGAAACCACAGATTATGCTCCAAGGAGAAAGTCAAGGATATGCACCTTATAACATCCTAAACCACCTTCTCCAAACAAGGACACTCCACCAGAGGAGTAGATTGCCTCATACAACAGCCACCCAAATACAGCAGGAGAACCTGCTTCAACACAGAAATAAACCTCCTCCGACCGCATACCCCTAGCTGTCACCTCCCACCCAAACTGGAACCCCTGCGGGGTAACACCAAACAGTTACAACCCATACTCAACAGGGACCTATCCTGTACCGCCTCTTCTGGCCTTCAATCCACCTCGCAACCTCTTCAAGCTCATCATCAAAAGCAAGTTCCCCATGGACCAGGCTGCACCAACTCAGAGCGGCACCTGGCCCTGCCAGAACAGATGCAAAACCTGCTGACAGATCTCCCCTCTGCACCAAGCAACACTCCCCATGACATACCTTTCAATATTCCGGGGGTACTTAAAATCAACCTTGTTAACTCAACTTAGAGAGTCTGCACTGAAAACTCCTGCGGACTGCCTGCATCCACACTGGCAGGTGCTAGGTTGACGGAGGAGTGGTGCGTCGTGGGTAGCTGGGAGGGGGCCTGGAGGCCAATTCTGTCGATTTAAGGGCACTCCCCATCCACACTGGCTTAAGGCAACTTAATAAGGTCGACGTAAGCGTTAAGTCAACTGTAAGAGGTGGTGTTAGTAAGTCGACTTAATAAAAGCCCAATGTGGATGCAGGAGTCTGTAGGTCAACCTAATCTTCCTTAAGTCGACCTAAGGCTCCAGTGTAGACCTACCCCGGGGTCCTACAGCTGCCTATTACAACCTGTGATGTACCTCACCCAGTGCACTAAATGCCCCAAGAGGAACTATGTGGGTGAAATGAGACCATCACCACGCTCTCAAAGGACCTCCCACCGAAAAATGATAAAAATCAACACCGCCCTTTCACGCACGGAGCAATCACTCCAAATGGCATCTCTCAGGCCTCATCCTCAATGGAAACTTATGCAGCACTGTCAAAAGCTGAGCCTGGGAGTTTAACTTCAGAACTTCACTCGACACTAAAAAGCATGGTCTTAATAAAGACACTGCTTTTATGGGTTATTACAACTTGCTGTACCCCACTAACCCCCCTTTGTGTCCTATGCCTGCAGTGATGTTCATGGGCCATTTCACCTTGCATAGGCGCTAAATGTTCCTGCTAAGCGATTTGTTTGATTTTACATTTAGCTGCAACACTTTGAGTACCTTGCCCTGCCCCAAGAACAGCTCTGTATAACTCAAAAGCTTGTCTCTCTTGCCTACAGAAACTGGCTTAATAAAAAGTCTATCTTGTGTCAGGTGCTACATGTACCTGACTCTATCTTGTCCTTTGCAGGGAAGGAAACTCTTATTCACCTGTGCTACATTCTTTGTCCACCAGATGGCACAGGTGTCATTAAAGTTACCTCTACCAACTGAGCCATCATTAAAAAAAAACCTACCAATAGTCCCTGAAACCAGAGGTGGGCCTGGGTGGGAAGGGGCCCACCCTCTTTGAAAACAGGCCCACCCAAGCTCCACTTAGCTACCTGTGGAGTTTTTTCCACTGGTGGCTTGCCGCTTTGCTTTCCCAAACTTCTCGCTTCCAGCCACGTGACTGGAAGCAGGAAGTTCAGGTTTTTCAGCTGGCACACCCATTAGCCAGAGATCCTGCCAGAAGATCTGGTCTGGCTATGCCCCTGCCCTGAAACTTTGTTTCAGTAAAATGCAGACGCTCTGTAACACCAGTTGTCTGTTTTTATTACTGCTAGGGACATAGGGACCATTCAAAATTGCTCCCGATATATTATTAGAGGCATTTCTATTGGAGTCCACATAGGACGGGCTCCATATTGTCATCTGGTAGGGCTGGGAGCTATTCCATTCTCCATCCCAAGCTCAAACTTGGCGATGGGAAACAATGGAAGGGCTCAACATGACAGACGACATAAGCTGGGGGGAGTGGTAGATGAACTGGAGAGTAGGGACAGGATACAGAGTGACCTAGACAAGTTGGAGGATTGGGCCAAAAAAAATCAGATGAGGTTCAACATGGAGAAGTGCAGAGTCCTGCATTAGGCTGGAAGAATCCATGCACACCCACAGACTGGGGACCGACTGACTAGCTAGGCAGCTGTTCTACAGAAAAAAACCTGAGGACAAGAAGCTGGATATGAGTCAACAGTGCGTCCTGATTGCCAAGAAGGTTAACGGCATATTGGGCTGCGTTAGTAGGAGCATTGTCAGCAGATGGAGATAAGTGATTATTCCCTCTATTGGGCACTGGTGAGGCCACATTTGGAGTAATGGGTCCAGTTTTGGGGCCCCCACTACAGGAGGGATGTGGACAAATTGGAGAGAGTCCAGTGGAGGGCAACAAAAATTATTAAGGGGCTGGGTCATGCATATTTGAAGAGAGGTGTTTAGTTTGCAGAAGAGAAGAGTGAGGAGGGATTTGACAGCACCTTTCAACTACCTGAAGTGGGTTCCAGGGAGGAGGGAGCCAGGCTGTTCTCAGTGATGGCAGAGGACAGAACTAGGAGGAATGGTCTCTGGTTGCAGTGGGGGAGGTTGAGGTTGGATATTAGGAAAAACTTTCTCCATAGGAGGGGGGTGAAGCACTGAATGGGTTACCTAGGGAGATGGTGGAATCTCCATCCTTAGAGGTTTCTAAGGTGCGGCTTGACAACATCAGAGCCCCTCACCCTATGCCCTCTGGGATCTGGAGACGCAAGCCCCAGAAACCCTACACAAGGAGTCCAGAGAACAACCTGCTGGAGCTGGCCAGCCCAGCCAAGGAATTGGCCACCCGGAGCAATACGATACATGGTGTCCAGGCAGGAGAGTGCACCCAAAAGAAAGGGCACTTACAGGGATGATTAGCATTAACAGGATGACATTAAGCAAGGGCAAGTTTAGGCTGAATAACAGGGGAAACATTCTCCTGGTGAAATGGACTGGATGTGAAACACCAGAGGAGCCACACAGCATGGGACAAGTACAGCTGGATGTGTTAAAGCTTTGGCTAGTGTGTTAATTACTTCACAGTCTCCAGAAGGATGGACCGGCCATGAGCTAGGGGACCAGATATCCCAACCATAGCACCCCTTTCTGTGCCCACGACTTTGCCCTCTTAGACACCCAAGGACCTGCATGGCTGGCGTTATCCCCTCTAGTTAAATGGAGACACAAATGATCTAAAAGGGGAGCCAGCAAGGTGTAAAATTCTGCCTCAAATTAGCAGCACCTCCTGCCTTTCCACTCTTAGGGTCAACGACTCTATAGTCTGAGCCGTGGTGGGGTAGCCTGACTTCCTCTGCTGATGGGACTGGGAAACCCCAAACAGCAACTACACAAACAAGGAGTCTTGTGGCACTTTTAAAGGCTAACAAATTTATTTATCGCATGAGCTGCCGTGGGAGAAATCCATGGTTTGACCTCTCTCCAGACGTTTCAAATACTCAACTTCCCGCAGGCTTTCTAGCCAAGGAAAGTCATTTTTTGTTTCTGCCACAGGATGGCACAACCTCCATTCCATCATGACTGTGCCTGCTGGCTTCAAGATTCACAGGGAAACTTTGGAAAACATTCTACGATGAACGTGCGCTGGAATTCTCTTTGCCTAATGCACCTTCTCTGGGATCCTTACAATACTGTTCCCAAGTAGGTACCTGATTATGCACATGCGACCCAATCTGTATAATTCAATACAGCCAGCCAATCCGGAGTGCCGTTCAATAGCAAAGGTAATTTACGAGGTTCGATAACAACGGGAAACTTTTTGACAGCTGGGCTGAACTCTCCCCGGCTGTGTAATAAATCACAAGGACTAGCAGATCCATTTCTGTCTGTCTCATCATTTTGATTATTATTTTGCATTGTGTTGGTAGCGCTGTGTCAATAAACTGCATCTGAAGGAATACGATATCAGTCATCGGCTCCTGCCCTTTAATTCCCAGCAGGCCTCGGCTTCCTTGTCATGGTACAACTGGTAAATACACAACATTTGTGACATTGCACCCAGGGCATTTTTATTTCGGAGAATAAATGGCAAGAGCAGAGATCTTAATAATGAAAGACTGCCACATTAATCTTCCTCTCTGTTGGTGTGAGGTCTCCAGGGCCACGGTATCTGAGCACCTCACCACCTTTAATGTGCTTATCTTCACAACTCCCCTGTGAGGGAGGACAGGGCTGGGCCAGGATCAATCCACTGTTGATAAGTGCAAAGTAATGCGCACTGGAAAACATAATCCTAACTACACATAAAATGCTGGGGTCTAAATTAGCTCAAGGAACAGATCTTGGAGCGCTTGTGGGTAGTTCTCTGAAAACATCCACTCTGAGTAGCAGCAGTCAAAAAAAAATAGCAGAATGCTGGGAATCTTTAGGAAAGGGATAGATAATAAGACAGAAAATACCATCGTGTCGCTGTACAAATCCATGGTGTGCCCACACCTTGAATACTGGGTCCAATTCTGGTTGCTCCTTCTCACAAAAGATGTGTTAGACTAGGAAGAGACATGGAGAAGGGCAACAGAAAGGATTAAGATTATGGAGCAACTTCCATATGAGAAGAGAAGGGACTTTTCAGCTTGGAAAAGACGCAACTAAGGGGGGGGATGGGTTAGAAGTCTATACAATCATGGCTGGTGTGAAAAAAGTGAATAAGGAAGTGTTATTTACCTCTTCACACAGCGCAAGAACCAGGGTCACCCAAGGACATGAATAGTCACCGGGTTTAAAACAAACAAAAGGAAGTACTTCCCCAGACAATGTACAGTCAGAGCCAGTGCCAGGAATCTTGTGAAGGCCAAAATTACAACCGGATGCAAAAAAGAATTCGATAGGTCCTTCGATGACAATTCTATAGTCAGGGATGTCACCTCATGCTCTTGATGTCCCTAAACATCTGACTGCCAGAAGCTGGGAATGGATGACGGGAGGGAGCACTCAATGAATGCCTGTTCTGTTTATTCCCTCTGGCCAGTCTCTGAAAACAGGATACCTGGCTAGACTGGCCATTGGTCTGCAGCAATATGGCCATTCTTACAGCAATGTTGTAGGAATGGAGAACACAGGCACTGAAAGGCTGAGTAACTTGACCAAGGTCACACAGAAAATCTGTGGCAGAAAAAGAAATTGAATCAGGCTCTTCCAAATCCCAAGTTAGTATCCTAACCACTTGATGAGTCTCTTGCTGTGGATCGGTTTTTCCCTCTTGCTATGTTTTACTTGAATGACTTATTTCAAATGAACAAAAAACAAGAACCAAGGAGAGAGAGAGAGAGAGCGCAGTGTGTGCATCTCCTTTGTAAAAAGCTGACTTCAAACTGAACACAAAATGGCAGCTGCCTCTAACAGGCTCTTAGACATGTAAAGGGCACAGAAAAAAAATTATACAAGTAAATAGCTACAGCTACCACATTTCTGAGGAGTGAGGGCTGGAGCCTTGTTTCATCCCCCTCCTACTTAACTCAGGCCTGCTCTACGCTTACCATTAAATTTGGCTGCAGACAACAGAAGATATGCAGGCTACCTACAGTAGCTTGTATATCTCCTATCAACTTCCCACATTGTAAATAGCATGGTGTCCCCCCTACACTGTGCTGACAGGAAATGCCCTCCCATCACCGCAGTGGTGGTCTTTCTCCAGGAGCGGATTTATTCAGTCCACTTCTGGATCAATTGAGCAGGTCTCCACTTCTGCTCAATCGATCCCAAAAGATCGATCTGGCGGCCATGAATTTGCCGCCATCAGGGAAGGCATACCCCCAGAAAAGAGGAGTGCTTTTAAAGAGAAGGATGTTAGTGTTTCCCACGGAGCCCTAGGAAACCATAATATGGGAGACGCCTAGGACAGGAACTGGGACATGAGGTTCCGTGCAATACAGTAAAACACTCAATGCAGGTTGGAGCTGCAGAGGCCAAAATACCCCATTATGCAACAGGGAGAGGACGGAGTCTCTCTCTGGGACTCTGGTGCCACTACAAGTGAAATATTGCAGCACATTGACAGAAAACCAGCCACATTTATCAATTCCATGGCCGGAAGACCATCTAGTCCAGGAGTGGGCAAAATATGGCCCACGGGCCGACTCTGGCCCGCCTGAGGCCTCTGTCCAGCCTGCCACCCCTGGCCTGCTCTCCCCCCCCCTTTCCCCCTGCACTCAGCTGGTGCTGTGCTCCGCCAGGGCTGGTCCCACCCCAACCCCTTCCACCTCCTGCTCCCGGCTGGTGCTTCTTCACTCTGGGGCTAGGGCCGATGCTGCGCCCCGCCTCCCCCGCATTGTGCTGTTATGGGGCCGGGGCCGGGGCCAGGGCCGCGCTGCCCCCTTCCCCCCCAGCTGGCGCTGTACCACTCCAGGGACCCAGCCAACGCTGCAACGCTTCACGGTTGGGGCCAGCACTGCATTACATCTTCCACCCCCAACCCTGGCCGGTTTAATCTCCCCGCCAGCCCTCGCACTCCCCTGGGCTAGCTCGCTCCCTCTCCTATGAGCTCCCCCCATTTCCTTCCCCACCCGCTCCCTCCCCCCGCTCTCCCCCCGCCGGCCCCCCCCCCCTCAGCTTGCCCCCGTCTCACCCCACCAGCTGCCCCCTCCCTGCCACCCGGCCCCAGGCTGGCTTTCCATCACCGGGCCCCCTCTGAGGATTATTGCCTACCTCTGATCTCGTCTGACCTCCTGTAGGACCCCAGCCATACAACAGCCCTAAATACAAGCCCTGCTATCTTCTCACACCAGAAGTCAAAGCCAGGTTCCCTGTGTGAAGAGTGGAGCCCTAATGGCTAACCCATGCGGGTGGAAAGAGAGTTACAAAGGCGTGCGAGGGGCTGTGGGAACTGATTTATGAAGGCGGATTGAAAGAAACGTCACCTCGTTTGGCTAAGGAACAACGTGCAGGTGAGGGGACATGGCTGGACACCCGTCTACAGATGCAGAAGGCTGGAAAAGGGCCATGGCGGAAGGGGCTGCATCCAGGATTAAGGAAAGGAAATTTTAAAAAGGAGAATTTGGGACGAATAACAGAATTTCCAGTCCATTAGGCTGGGAAACAGAGTCCCGCGGGGAAGGGATTAGGACATTTAAAAGTAGACTGGACAAACGGCTGGGCACAATCCTGCGGTGGATCCACGGAGATGGATTAGATAATCTAATAATTTTTTCCCTTTCCAAAGTCAATGATTCTGTGACAGGAAGCTGTTGCCGCCAGCAAGTTAACTCCTGCTGCCTCTGCACGTAACTCTAATGCCTGGATTTCTACAGCTGTGCCTGAATGCCTAGCAGAAGCTCCATGTCCCACGACCCACCTCTAGCAGCCATTTCGCCCAGCTATGTAGCTTTTGTTCTCTTCATCCCTCCTCCCTGCCCTCGATCAGTTTAGAGTTGGCTCCTCTCTGGCTCCCCTCCAATTTGTCAGTGATAGCGTCATGGCCAGAGCTGTACTCGGCATTGCAGGTCCATGGGGAGACTGGAGATGACTAACTGGGATTAGCGTCTCCCTGCTGCAGGACAGGATGCTCTGTGTATTGACCATATTTCTTCAGCATCGTCATTAACGATCAGGAAGACGGGCTGGATTGCAGATGATACGAAGCCGGGGGGGAGGGATAGACACACTGGGCAGCAAGGAGAGTTACATAGTAATCTAGAAACACTGGAGGGTTGGCTCAAAAGGAATTTGATGAGATTGAACAAGGACAAGTGCCAAGTCCTGCAGAATCCCATGAATTGCTACAGACTGGGACCGACTGGCCGGGCAGCAGTACTGCAGAAAAGGTTCTGGGGGTCCAGGGGACAAGAAGCTGGATATAAGTCAACAGTGTGTCCTGATTGCCAAGAAGGCTAACGGCCTATCGGGCTGTGTTAGTAGGAGTGTTGCCAGAAAATGGAGGAAAGTGATTATTCCCCTCTATTCAGCACTCGTGAGGCCACATCTGGAATACTGTGTCCAGTTTTGGGCTCCCCACAGCAGGAAGGATGTGTACAAATTACAGAGAGTCCGGTGGAGGCCAACAAAAATGATGAGGGGGCTGGGGCACATGATGTATGGGGAGAGGCTGAGGGAATGGGGCTTGTTTATTCTGCAGAAGAGAGGAATGAGGGGGGATTTGATAGCAACTTTTAACTACCTGAAGGGGGTTCCATGGAGGACGGAGCTAGGCTGTTCTCAGTGGTGGCAGATGACAGTAGATGATGGTCCCAAGTTGCAGTGGGGGAGGTCTAGGTTGGATATTAGGCACAGCTTTTCTCTAGGAGGGTGGTGAGACACTGGGATGGGTTACCTGGGTGGGCGTGGATTCTCCATCCTTAGAGGTTTTTAAGGTGCGGCTTGATAAAGCCCTAGCTGGGATGGTTTGGATGGGGTTGGTCCTGCTTCGAGCAGGAGGTTATACTTATACCTCTTGAGGTTCCTTCCAATCCTAATCATCTCAGATTCTATGAGTATCGCAGAACAGTCTCTATTCTTCGCCAGAGCTGTCTTCTTGCTCCAACGACATCTGACCTACGTAGGATCACTACCAAGTTGTCTTGCAATATGCACTCACTGAGGATTTCTCTTACAGAAGTAGGACACCAAATCCCATGACTCCCATCTCAGGCACTTACTAGCCAGCAAACATTCAAAATTCACAACAAAGCCACGGGAACCAGCTGGGCAGTGCAATCGAAACGAACTGCTTTCTGTCACATGATCACAACCCAGCCAATGGGGTTGCGTTGGACAATCCCATGAGATAGAAATGAACTGGCTCACAGCGCGGAGCATGTGAATGGAGAGGAGAGGTTGGCAATGCCGAGCAGCTGTGAGACCTTACGCTAGGATTATGCGAGCATTGTAACACGGTGGCAGATTTATCTTGCTCCACGTGACAGACAGCATGGTCCACTGAACAGGGAATTGGGCGAGGAGAAACCAGAGATGGGCCTTACTCCTTGCCTTGCTCTGTGAGCTTGAGTGTGCCATAGAGAGGTTATTTCACCTCTGTATTTGGCACTGGTGTGTCCGCTGTGTGCTATTCTGGAGACAGTCATTTGAGAAGGATCCTGCTAATTGGAAAGGTTCAGAGAAGATCCAAGAGAACGATTAAAGGATTAGAAAACCTGCTTGAATATGATAAACTCAAGGAGCTCAGTCTATTTAGGTGTAATGGCTTTGGAGGGTGACTTCCCACCCAGCTCTCCACCTTGCTACAGCCCCTTAGGTTCCTCTACAGATTCCTGTCCCCATCTGGAGTGAACTCCCCCTTTGCCAACTTGTAAACAGGCACCCCCTCTGTGTCTCTTTCCCAGACCTGTTAAAAGATCTTTGGGAACCAATCCTCAGCAGGCATCAGCTAGGGATCCAGCCCTTGACATTTCACAGTGCAAAAATAAATAAATGGCTGAATCGCCCCCTCCACTGAGAGACCTAGATGGGCTCTGAGGTGGGCAGAGGACAGATGGCCAGGCCAGCCGGAGAGCTCATTAAATCAAGCAGCACGCAGGGTATTCGCCTGCTAATCCGTCCAGAAAAGAGACCCGAGCTATTGCAGACTTGCAGCAGCTTAGCTGGGAAATAGCTGCAGGGTGCCCTCATCTGCAAAGTGCAGCTACTGGTGGAAAGCAAAGCCTGAGTGGGAGCTGACCTGGCTCCTTTGGAAACAGCCACATCACGATTGCTCCTAGGGGACCATAACTTTTCTGTTGTTTGCCACTGATGGCCAGTGACACAGTGGAGTTGCTCTGAATTTATACTTCTGTAACAGCCACCAGAAGGTGGCCCAGGCCTGGTAACGCTTGGTCGGGGGAAAACAGCAATTTAGGAGGAGATGTGACCAAACCTGTATGGGGGGCAGACCCACAGGCGGGAGAGGAAGAGATTGGAGGCACAAGGAGTTGTCGCTAGGAGAAATGAGGGGGAAATGGACAAAGGGAAATTGAGGAGGGTACTAAAAATGGAGGGGGGAGCTATTTGACTGCCCAGGACATGCTGGAAGCCCCATTGCTGGGGCTATTTGTGGCTGAGCTGGACAACGTCTGGAGCATAGCCTGTACGGCGCAATCCAGCAGTGAGAGCGGTCATTGGGCTTCTTCCAGCTTGAACATCTGGAATTGCAGGCATCCTGCTCTTGGGGGTGTCTACACTGCAGCGAGATACCCGGGGCTGGCCCGGACCAGCTGACTCAGGCTCAGGATAAGGAGCTGTTAATTGCAGCGCAGACCTTTGGACTGGAGAGGGAGCCTGGGCTCTAAGACATTGTGGGATGAAGGGTCCCAGAGCGCAGGCTGAAGGCCTAGCCTGAACGTCTCCCCTGCAATTAACCAGCCCTTTCCCCCGAGCCCTGTGAGCCCAAGTAGCTGGCATGGTCCAGCCATGGGGGTCTAAGTGCAGCACAGACAGCCCCCTTTGGTTTCTCAGCGCATCTGTCCAGGGTCAGATTGGACCTGTCAGTCCACAGCTTGCCATGGGAGCTCCCCCAAGACCAGCCAGAGAGGAAGAAGGGAGGGAAAACCATTCAGTAGCTGTCGGCCACGTGGCCAGCCAGACTGGGAAGGCTGATATGGGAGGGAAAAGGTCCTCAATGGTCCCCTGGAAGCCTGTCCTTTTCTCCTCCCCCTTTACAATACCCCAGGGGTATTCTTCCCATGAGCCCCCGGACCGAGAGCTTGCCGGGGTCTGAGAGACGGTGGGAAGAGGCAGCCGGGCAGGGTCGTTATTCTGCAGAATGGCACCCAGCACGTCCCTCTCTTGTGATATTCGTGGAAGGCGTCACCCACCAATCCCTGCGCCCTGTCTGCTTATGAACAGACTAGCCAGCAGTTGGAAGCTGAAAGCTCTTGGTGCCAGATGTGCACAGCTGGAGCTATTCTAGCTGGGCACAGCTGGCTCTTCAGAGCGGGGCACAGGTTCCTCCTGATTCATTGGCTCTTACTACCTTCTTTGCTCTTCCTCTTCCTCGGGAGTGGGGAGAAGACAGCCACAGGCCTCCTACAAACAGTGGCCTCAGGCACCGACGCCAACCCACTACAGGCGGGAAAGGACGGGAGCACTCGTTACACCTTCTTTAGCATAACTAAAGCTTTCTGCAGCCTCGTGGCCTGGGACAGAGGCTGCACAGTCTTAGGGATGGGGCTGGGAGGCAGAGATCTCATTTAGGGACTAAATAGAGGGAGATTTTGTCTAGCTATGGCCAGATCAAAGCTTCGTAAGGGTTTCAGGACCCAGCTGGTAGTTAGGGAAGGGCCTAAGGGTGCCCAAGGAACCAGGAGGGACATTCGTTTGTGAGCAGATCCGGGGTGGAGGACAGGAAAGGCAAATGGAAATACTGATCAGATACAGGATGAGAGGGGAGAGGGTGAGAGAGATGTGCTCAACAGCTAAACAGATCCAGTGCCTTCTCATGGCTTGCCTCAATAAACCAACGCAAACCCCACCACAGGAGAAGGGCAAGGGGAGTTTCAGAGATACAGGCTCACATCCCATTACTGCCTTTTTCTCCTGCATGTGCTTCACGCGGATTTGCAGAAAGCTATGTAGCACCACTCCAAAGCACGCAGGGTGGAACATGCCTGGCTAAAGGAAAGGCCTGGGATACAGAGCCCTGGGTTACTCATGCCAACACACGCCAGATCAGCAGTGACCGAAATGTGCTTAGCGCTCAGAGAGGCGTGGTGACCCTGGGGAATGAGATGGGGGCCATCCGCCAGCCATCCAGCATACATAGCCCTCCAGGCAGCTGGTCCGCCAAGGACAGATGTTGCACTCACCGGCCAGGCTGAACAATAGAAGCCACAGCATTCTGGATAAACACGAGTGTGCAGCCCCCTGGGGCAACACTCGGGTCTCCTTGACTTTGAAAAGTCAGGGAAGGAACTGATTGGGAGGCCATGCTGGATAGGTGATCTTCCGTGCTGGAGGCAAGTTTTAAGCACAAAGCAACAGAGAGAGATGACAAAGATGTGAGAAATTGGAGAAAGTCCAGCAAAGAGCAACAGAAATGCTGAGGGGCTGGAGCACAAGACTTATGGGGAGAGGCTGAGGGAACAGGGCTTGTTCAGTCTGCAGAAGAGAGGAGTGAGGGAGGATTTGATAACAGCCTTCAACTACTTGAAAGGAAGTTCATGAGAGGATGGAGCCAGGCTGTTCTCAGTGCTGGCAGAGGACAGAACTAGGAGCAATGGTCTCACGTTGCAGTGGGGGAGGTCGAGGTTGGATATTAGGAAAAGCTTTTCTCTAGGAGGGTGGGAAAGCACTGGGATGGGTCACCAGGGGAGTGTTGGAATCTCCATCCTTAGCGATGTTTAAGGCTTGACTTTACAAAGCCCTGGCTGGGATGGTTAGTGGGAGTGGACCTGCTTTGAGCAGGGGTTGGACTAGACACCTCCTGAGGTTCCTTCCAGCCCTAATCTATTATTCTAAGGGCAGAGGTCAATGCCAGTACATATGTGATGAGAGAGGGGGGAAGTTCAGGGCTCAGTAAGGGTCCCAAAAGGCCTGAGATCAGACATGCACGAGAGGGTCCGTCTGAAGAAGGTGGGCAACCAGACTGAGCATGGCTGAATCCGGACATGAGCAGGGGGCAGATGGGAAGGTCTCTGCAAGTCAGGCCACGTGTCAAAACATCAGCCACTTAGAAATCTACTCAGGAGGTGACATCTTGCAAAATCCAGCTCAGAAGGAGCCGGGGGAGGAGGATGGATGGGAAGGAAATGAAGCCAAGCAGTAAACGAATCACAGCAGTCTGAGGTGGCCAACCCCATTAGCGCTCATCTAATCTAGGCCGTGGAGGCTAGTGTGAGATGGTGAACGAGACACTAATCTCTAGGGATTCATCCAATCTGGGTGTAATGACTCAAGCGCACTGGGATCCGTCACTTCCTCTGGGAGGCTAATAAGCTCTCGCTGCCAGGGAAGGTTTCCTAGTAGCTGAAATACGTTCCGTTTTCCACTTCCTCCTCGTTCCTCTGCAACGCAGAGCCAGGCTGCCCCAAACCAGGAGCAATTAAAGCCGGCGAGGGAAATTACAGCATGAGCTGAACGTGAGTTGCCTTATTACAGGGCCAGGGATGCTGTGTGGCTGGCTGGCTTACGTGCTCCAATTAGGAGAGCACTAAGTGGATGTCAAACGAACACAGATCGGGGCTCTCTGATAATAGTGTCTCGGGCCCACTTTGACCAGCTGCAGATGACTACACTGGCAAGCAAGGAAGTGTGGCGATAACCCCAAGATCCCAGGTCTGTACTTCCGTCTGTGTTTCAGTGATGGGGAAATTACAACAGAAGGTAACCCTGAATCTGAGAACTTGACAGCTGGGCCTGGGTGGGGCCCTTCACAATAAGGCTGGGAGTCCTTGTGCTGCTGGGAAAAGGGAAACGGCCAGAGGTGGCCTCGCCAGCTTGGAAGGCGAGCGGGAGACCAGGGCTGTGTGTGAAAGGGGGGCAGAACGACTCTTTTACCTGCAGCTCCAGCACTTTGATGCGGTGCCGGTGGTTCCTCAGCTCCTCCTGCAGCTCCGAAATCAGCTCCCGCAGCTCCAGGATCTGCTGCTTGCGCTCCTCGTTCTCGTGGAGCCAGTAGGAGACCTCGTCCGTGCAGCGGAACATATCCGGGCACCTCTGCTCATCCATCTGCGGCAAGGTGGCCACGATCTTACACCGGCCGTTGGGCAGCACCTGGTTGCTGTATTCCCCACACTGGATCAGGCCTGAGCTCGCACGAGGCCCCCGGCTGTCATCCTCAGCCGCCAGAGGCTTCTGGAGCGAGCAGCCACTCAGGACGGCCAGAAAGAGGAGAGAGCACAAAGGCATCGCGGCAGAGCGGAGGCGGAGGGTGCACTTCAGGAGGAAGGCAAAGGTTGCAAGAGAGAGCAGCCTGGGTAACGCAGAGCCATTCGTTCAGACAGCGTCCAGGGTCGAGATGGCACTTTAGGGAAACCCACGTGCCCAGCGCGGGCTGTCGCCAAGTGAGCCAACAGCTCCGGTTCGGAGCCCTCAGTGGAGCAGGTTCCCGCTGGCAGGTCGCGTGCTGGGAGGGTAACTGGGCAGCAGACCGCACTCATGGGGAGCGCAGTGCGGACAGGACACCAACATGACCCCAGCTGCCTAGCTCCTGGGGCTGGTCCCTCCGTGCTCCTAATTCAAGCTGGCCGCTTGCTGGGTGTGCATAAAAATGGGCCAGCTGAGTTGGTTCGCAGGAGCCAGACGGCAATCTCCATCTGCCAGTCACAAGCCACATCTGAGCAGCCGGCAGGAGATCGTGGCTCCCCTGCTGAGCTCATTCATTAACCCAGGGCCCATCCTCCTCCATAGTTGCCCCATGCAACAGTCTCCTCCTTGAACCTAAAAACTAACAAAGGAAAATGAGTTTTAAGGTCCAGGCTTGTGCAGGCCTGATGATCCAGTTGAAATCTGGAGTTACTTGCCCAGTTCGTAGCTCACAGCTGAGAACAGGGAGAGAATGGCCAATAGGGTCCCCTCAGTTTGCCTGTCTCAGAGCCACAGTAACATCTTGGTTTCATCAGTTTCCTCTCCCGGCCCCCGCCTTCCCCCAAACCAAATGTATATGACTTCTGAATGCCACAGCCGATCCCTGCAAACCCACCCCCCTCCAAGGACAGCCAGTGACGCGGGGTGGAAAAGAGGGCTTCGCGGGGCATGATAAAGCTCTCTCATGCAAAGCTGAGCGCCACAAAGATCAACCGTTCAGACCAGCTCTGAGTCCAGGCAGGAAGTGTCTAGTCTCAGCTCTGTTCTTGCTGGAGCAGACTCCGTTCGGCTTGCCTGGGCATGCTGCGTTATAAGGACTGAACACACATTGATGGCAGGATCTGGACCAATAGCCACCGGCATTTCCCCCCTACCAACGTATCAACCTGCAGAGGTTCATTTCTCAATGGAGCCCCAACCAAACAGCCCCAGACCCCCATTTTAAACTCACTCACTAGGGGCCAAGTTGGGGCCCCTTCCTCCCACCAGGAGAAGCACGCATTGTCCCGTCATGGGAGTAACTGCTTGTGGATGGGAGTAAGGAGTTCCAAATTTGACTCTGTGTTTGGCTTCAGTCCTTTGCACTGCATAGCACAAAGACCCACGGGGCTCAGGGCACCTGGGCAAATTTCTCAGACTCACAAGACTCCTGCACTGATGTCCCAAGAGGCAACAGGCCCAGGAGAACCCAAGGTCACCTGGCAAATCAAAGGATAGAAGCCATTTCTCCTGACACCCAGTCGTGTTTCTACCACGAGGCCACGCTCCCTTTACACAGCAGCAGGGAGGGACAGCATTGAATCCACTTAACTGGGATCCAAAGACATTCCAGGGCCAGTGGATTAGAACAGAAGTGTATCAGTGCTACAGCCCAGCACACGCCAAGCCCAGCGTGGGACTCCGCTTGCTCTGTTGTCTAGTAAAGCTGTTCCGGTCTAAGAGGGCTCATGGAGAAACAGACAGGCCGAGAGGGACAGGGTCCCCTTGCACTCACTGGTAGGGCAGGTGGGAGATACAGTCAAGCGGGGGGCATTTTACACTTCCCAGCCAAAATCTTTAACCTTTGCTGTGTGAAAATCATCTCGTGAGCTGCTTGTTAGCTGGGCAAAAGGAGCCGCAGTTACCTGCCCAAATAAAAGAGCCAGCGCCTGAAATCCAGTCGAAACATGCCGAAGCCTCCCCAAACATTGTCACAGGAGCACCAAATCTTGCAGCTGCCAGCACCAAGAATTCTCCATTTCACAGCTCTGGGCCCTTGAAAGGGCTCACTTTTTCTGGCATGGTCCTAAAAACCTGCCCCTCGCTCCCATGTGGGTTTCTGCCCCGCCAGCAAGCCTCATTGCATTCAGACAGGGCACGCGCATGTCACAGGCTAGCAGGGTCTGCTTGCGATGAAAACTGATCCAGTCCTGCCCCTGAAAAGTCAGAAATGGCTAGAAACAGACTCTGATTCTGCCCCTGAGAGCTTTCCTCTGGGAAACACTGAGAAACTGCCTGAGCTGAAAAGGGGAAGTTCATTTTACATCTAAGCGACCCTTCCCGCCCCCCAGCAATAAGGAGAAAAGGCCCAAACTTACCTGTAAAAGGCCAAATTCAGTGTCCCAGTCTGCACGGAGTCCTGCACAGGCCACCTCTGCAATGACTTTGCCGGAGAGAGGAAAGAGGTAAACACGCACGGCGACGCAGGAAGCAGGGTGTGTCCGGGGACACTAATTGCTTATTCCCCCTGATCCTATCATGGCACTATAAATAGGAATATAAAAAACCCACAGACTCTGACAATTCATGAGCAGGAGGAGTCCCAGACCCAGCATGACCTTCAGGCCGCTGTCAGTGCGAAGGAGATTAAACCTCAGACTTGGCAGAGCTATCTCATTCTTCCTCTTCTGGGAGGAGCCCTGAGTTGTCTCCAGAGTATGTTTGGAAGGGAAGAGAGACTCATTTAACACATGGGCCGTGCAATGAGGCTGCTGCAGGAACATGAGGTTAGTTGGATCTGTGGCATAACCCCACCGGTGCCTACGCTCCCCAGTGAGGGCTGTTTTCATTTCCCCACTCGTCAAGCCGAAAGCCAAGCGGAGAATAGGGTGGGTGCAGCAGAGACAGCTGTTCCTTCCATCACTGGACACTACAAAGCAAGACTTAAAGAGGCCCCAAATGATGAAGCGAGCAAACACATGCCAAGTGGCTCTGTCTGGGAACCAGAGACAACCATCAAGTTGCTAGGTGCCAAGCAGCCTTAATAAAGAATTCCCTTCTTATTCATTACTGTCCATTGCTTCATCTTCTGTACCATGAAGGAGACCTCAGTGGACAGAGCTTCAAGAGAAGGGGTACGCTTTCTTTTCTACCTTCAAGATGTGCACTCACCAATCCTTGCTCCAACCCTCATCACATTTCTGACGCCAAGAGGGACTGTCTGTCTGTCTGTGTTTTATTTCTCTGGCATGGTTATTGACAGCTCTGACCTTTCCCCCCCTCGTGCTGTCAGTTTCCTGGGAGAAAACAATAGGAATAATCCGTCTGACTGTAAATGTCAGCAGATTTGTTCAATTAAAGATGATAATCATCTAGAAGTAGGGACCTGATCCGGAACCTTTGATTTTGGGGTTGGACAAAGAGGGGGTTTGAAGTTGTTGGAAGTTGACTACATATCACCCAGTTAAAGAGTCCTCCCTTTATATACCTTACCTCCTCCACATCAAATTTACTGTATCCACTCTATAAGTCCTGCCCAGTAACACAATGCCCATGTGGCATTCTACACTATCACACCAAAATGGAAAACCATATCTCCAATCTCAGCAACACCCATGCCTCTCTAAGTATCTGTGCACCACTGAACATAGAACTTATTAGGCCTCCCTCAGGAAAAATCATAGAAGACGAGAGATCCCAGAGAACTGGAAAAGAGAAAATATAGTGCCCATCTATAAAAATGGAAATAAGGACAATCCAGGGAATTACAGACCAGTCAGTTTAACCTCTGTTCCAGGAAAATAATGGAGCAAATAATTAAGGAATCAATTAGCAAACATCTAGAAGAGAATAAGGTATTAAGTGATAGCACGGATTGGTCAAGAACAAATCCTGTCAAACCAACCTGATAGCTTTCTGTGATGGGGTAATAAGCCTTGTGGATAGAGAGGAAGTGGTAGATGTGGTATATCTAGACTTTAGTAAGGCTTTTGACACAGTCTCACATCACATTCTCATTAACAAACTAGGGAAGTACAACCTGGATGGAGCTACTATAAGATGGGTGCAAAACTGGTTGGATAATCACTCCCAGGCTGCGTCTACACTGGTAAATTAAGTCAACTTAAGCTTGCTTAAGTCGACTTAATTTACCCTGTGTCTACACTACACTTTCCTTAAGTCGACTTAAGCAGCTTGCTTAAGTCGACTTAAGGAAAATAAAGTCGACAATTAAAATTAAGTCGACTTTATTAAACCTCCTTTCTATTAGACCTAAGGCTTAAGTCGACTCCCTAGAGTCGACTTAAGCCAGTGTAGCCGTGGGGT